>JAMKCH010003109.1:0-65480 GCA_023653785.1 Ophioderma brevispina
GCTATACAAATCGGAGATGGCACGGAGTGATATGATTTGTGACCCACTAAATTTGGTAATTTGGTAGCACCAAATGGTATTTTTGTGCAACTGAATGAAGTGATCAATCACATCACCAATCCTAGTAGATTCCTTGTAGCGGAGTCACACCTTCTCTATCAAAAATAACTTAAGAGGAGCGTTTTAATGATTTCGGGCATGTGGCTGCCATATTGGATTTTTTTTAATCAGTAAGTACTACTCGCCAGTTCCTCCCTTTCGCGAGCTATTCATATACTCCCCCACTAACTACATTGCTCAAATTAGCACACTAAATCAATACTACAGTGTTTGTAATGCTGGCCCAGTCCTACCAAGAAGCTCTTTAATATTTCCTTCAGAGGAACGTGGTAGTAGAACCCTAGAGCGATAAAATATTTTAAAATAACTTTAGAATTAATGAATATAGTCACAGAAGAGGTATAACGATGTAACAGGTGGCCATTATAACATAACGAGACGAAAATGTAATATGCAAATGCCAAAACAAACCGTTAAAGAAATGAGATTGTAGTGGCAATGTTTGGGCTCTGTTAATATCCATCCAACAGTTGGATGTTTACACGTTTTAAATGGAAACAAACACTTGAACTATTAGACGCGTTTAGCAAATTCCGTTCAAATTGAGTTTTCCTAGAATTCGCGATCTAGTATATGCCCACTACTTTGACGGAATGATAATCAAACACCATGATAAAAAGAATAAATGCGTCTAAAGTGTAAAATCCCAATTCTCAACATTCTGCAAATCGTGCGCCGAAACGATTGTTCGAAGAGGGGATGTTTTCAAGATGCATCACAGTGTAAAAAAGTCCAGAGCCCCTATCAAATATTGCACAGGCACAACGTCCAATGATCATTAGTTTGTTCATATAATGCGCACACTAAAACGCCTATTTACAATAGTAACACAATCTCGTTCGTTGAGCTTTTTTTTCATTATAATAACACACCCTACTTGCACTACTTGCAAGGGGAAAAGTTGGAACGGCAATATCGACCCTTGCTCGGTCAAAAATTGGACTGACAAGGGTAGCCGCTGGCGCACAGCACACCTATTGCGGAATTGTGAGAATTTTCAAGCATACTACAAAACCACGTATGGTGAGTTTGAGCATATCCTAATCCACGACCTGCTTTGTAAGTGAGCCGCTCCTTTCAAAAATAACTCTTCACACATATCATTGCAAAAAAGCCCATTCATTCAGGCGCCTTTGGGGGGTTCCCCCCTAGATTTTAGCATAAGTCCATTTTTGTCACAAATAATGTTGTTGTTATTTTCTATTTCACGCTGAATAAAATGTATTAAAGCCACTATCAGAGAGTTCTTCCAAATGTACAAAATCGCGCCCCCTATTTTTTTACAAAGTCCCATTTTTTGCAATGTTGTAATTGAAACTTTGGGTAAAGTAAAAAGACCCCTAAATTGGGCTAAGCTGACAAGAACGCCGTATTTTGTCAAGAATTACCGATTTTCGTCCATTGTTTACTAATAAAGTCGGGATCGCGACTTTTTTTAAAGGCCAAAATATGTCGTAAATGCCATCTTCAAAGAACTACTTTAAAATGGGGGAGTGGGTGTAAGAAATATCATTGCACAAAGAACCGGGATATGAGTGTTGCGATGACGCCAACACTAGCAAGTTAGAAGACAAAAAATGAAATTAAAAAAAAATGATTGATTGTGGGCTTTAATCGTAATCGCTCACGTGTGTATACGTTATAAACCTATGTCTTGACTCACCGGTCTTTCAAGGTTTCAGTTCCTCAAATTGTCCACTCCTAAGCAGCGAACCGGGTTAGAAAAGAGTTCTCTGCAAATTAAGAAATGCGACGTGATTTCTTTACGCGCTAAAGTATAATTCGAAAACCATCTCAAATCATAAATTGTGCTAGTGATTGTATGATTAATTGGAAAAGTAACTTAAACTTGAAGTTTATAATGTTTGGTAACGTGACTGACGAGATTCTAACGATATTATTTACTTCCCCATGTTCCAACCACAACACCACAGTCCGTCAAAGGCACGTAATTCAACACTGTAATCCTGTTACTGGAAACAGACCTTTTAAAAACGAAACAACAACACTCGGATTATGTCCCTCGGGGACCCCACATGACCCCGTGATTGGACCTTCCATTCCTCATGTGTTTGAGGTAGTGCAAAAATTTCCACTACTCCCACTCCGAAACTTTTGAAATTATAGTACCTACAGTGACGGCAAAAAATGACCCCTACTTACCTTTGACCGCATGTTTTAGTCACTGTTCGTCGCTGTGCGTAAACCTCATATGTAACTCCAGAAGGTTAAATGCAAAACACATATGTATAACTGTGCTAAAACCTCATATGTGCATTGTTGTCACAAGCCAGGGTTCTAGTTTGAAATTTCATGCCCAAATATGAGAGTAATCAATGTCAGTTTATTTATTCAGAATTTGAGTAAAATAATATCTACATATATTTAAGAAAGGAAAACCTTCTTGTGCGGAGGCATTACAACACAACACAAATATTCATTTTGGGTGTCTCCCGAAATGTTATGAGGTTTGTTATGTCCGTTTTACTACATGTGAGTTTTGCTCTTAAAGGTCAAATCACATAATGAGGTTTTTTTCCCGCCAGCGACGAGTTGTGTGAATACCAAAACTAATTTTGGCCTGTCCAGGTCCCACGGAAAGTCACCAAACTATTGGATACGGTGACAATATTATTTGTTTACTATTTTGGTATGCATTGGCCTTCAATAACCCCGAATGACCTTTGACCACGTCTGTTGAAGTCACACGTGTGACTCGGCGACCATTTTGGGCAATACTATTAAAATCCCATCAAGTATGTGGATGCAGGGACCAATTAGTACACTGGTTAACATTCTTGAACATACATACATCCATAAGGACCGGACATCCCACAATACTCTTCCTAAATACTTTTGGCTGGAAAATTACAGTTTTGAATTACATTGACCGCCATTGTTCACCAAAGATACTCTTATGTTCAGTTACTGGCATTACTTACAAGGGCTTGAAGGTTTGGAAATCCATTTGAAACACCAGGCAATAGAGAACCAATAATACCGCCGCCTGACAGTGTCTAAAATACAACAAATGTTCATGTTTTAACTGTTATTATTATTAATGGTATATTGTTTACAATTGCGTCCCCTGTAATTGTATGATCAGTAACATCATACGTCACTTCTTGTGTTGCCTGCGATCCATTCCTTCCTGCGAATCGTTATGTGGCCCATTAGTATTAAAACTTATTAAAACTCTAACAGATACAATTACCCAGTTGTGTAACAGTCAGGCCCGACCTATTTCAAGATACCCAGGCCCTGACATGTTTACAAACATTGCTGTGAACTGGTCTATAGAGGATACGAGAGCTGCATTAATTAAGGTCACGCTACTTAAACTATTTAATTGATTCAAAGCAAATAAAATACGATAATCGTTAACTGTCTGAGTGCGAAACGGGTAAAAGGTGAATTACAAAAGTTTTGTATCTGTGGAATATCATCCAGTGATCTCTGGTCCAGCCATCTTTGCTTCACCCCAAATTTTGTAGTCCATTCAACATCAATGCTGTTCTTCTTGTGTACTGCCGCACAATCCATCTGGGCACGTTTGGTTATCCTATAAAAAGATTATGAGGAAAATGTGAAACTATCAATACCAAAGGTTAAAAATTAATACATTGAAATATAAATCTAATACTTAAAAATTGTAATCAAAATTTATATTTGTCCTCCATTTTAGTGTCTACAAATTTAGGAGTATATTGAATCGTTATGTATAAGTCGTTACAATTTCTTTTTAGAAAATATCGAACCAGTATCATTTACGACCTCCAGGCCAAACTTTGCTTGTGATGGATCCCTATTCCAATCTACGAAATAGTTTAGAGTAGGGTCCTTCGAAAGTTTACAATAGCGACATCATAAGATCGCCACACGCAGTAATCTACATCATTTCAAGCCGATTTAAATGCTGGAAAAATCCCATCGAAACATAGTTGCTTAAAATAAGCATTTTGAAGAAATGCTCCTAAATATATTCAAGATTTATTATAGCCACAGAAAGGCATGTTACCTCACACTAAAAGCCCCCGCTCTCTCCGATAGCATAAAAAGTCTTTCCTGCTTCATAGGGCCCTTTTCGGAAGGTAAATTAGATCGAACGGACTTTTGTTTGTCTCCGATCATCCAGCATGCGAGAATACAAGCATGCACTTGCTTCACCTGAACATTTCAGGTATATCTGCAGGTGACTCCTTTGTATTTTCTGTATCTTGGGTTGAGTGGTATCGCAATAATCGAGGTATGCTATCCACCCAATTCAAGATGCTCATACCACAATCCGTTTCATCATCAGATCCTGGACAATCTGATTTCCCATCACCACTTGTGTTAAACGATGCACATGCGCACATGGTTGCTCTATAACCACCACTGGTATGCACAATCACTGACCCCTACACCTGGATAGCGGGCTGCCGCACAGTTGAATGGTCGCCGATTGAAACACAGGACGGTTGGTTTGGCCCTCTACAAATATGGCGGAAACAATGCATACACCTGCTGCTGGCCACATTCCACACTATGTTCCTATTTTTGACAGGTGTATGCAATGTTTCCGCCATAATTGTAGAGGGCTAAAACAACTTCCTGTTGTTTCAATCGGCGATCTGACCCGCTACATGTGTAGAGGTCGTGTTACATTGGACAGTAACGTCTGCTGTGAAGAAATACCACATTCCTAACAAATTAATGCGTAATGCAAGCTATTATTACTTTGCGTTCAACTATTCAAAATCTTAATCAGCTTAATACATTACCACAACTTTCATCTTCATTTGTGTTAGGACAGTTAATAAAACCGTCACATTTGGCATCTGAGTGAGACAAAATCCCTCCCAAATCCTATCTCTTCGAGACAAATGCCTGAACTAACCAGAATGAGCTCGTAAATGGCATGTTCCATACTCATGAAACAATTCTGTGACGAAAAACTCAGCACTCTTTCACATATACACATCCTAACGTCCCTTAGCTATATTTAAAATGCACTTTTGAAAAAAATCACGGACGGACCCCTGCCTTGATTAAGGGGGATTGCTCCTACATCTATGCAGCATAATAACGCTAACTCACTTTTTTGCGGTGATCATCAGATGTTCCTCTAGCGACGTTAGGGATATAGGACAGCCCGGGAGGACGCTGAACATAGATTTTGGATTGTTGCACAAAATTTTCTTGCGTCGGCTTGAAACACACAAAGTTCCTTTATTATAAATTAATTGCTATACGTTAAAGAACTTGTTTAAAAAATACTGAGTACAATCAAGCTTATATAAGGGTCAAAAGTATATGATTTTTTCCATGTTGAATCATACGAATAATTAACAACACCAATATCTATGTGATTGGTGCAACTTAAATCTTCATCTTAAGGTAAAATTGCTGATTACCGATGACGACGAAAACGACCGTAAGCGGATGATTATTCTTGTATTCACCAATCGATAAGTTTGATGGTCAAAAGTTACCAGGTTTATATAGCTCTGTAGTAGATGGTTACTTTTGAACCCTTACCTAGGTTGTCGAACTTGCGTCAATTCAGATGGAAATCCTACTTCTGTGCCCGTGCGATCAGTTGCAACTTGTAACCACATCTTGGAGGTTGTAGACGCACGTACGAATCTTAGTTCGTCCAGTAAGTCTCGTAATCATGAACTATCATCTAGGATTTGATGCCATTTCCGACAATAAGAAAATCATAACCGTCTTCCATTTGGAATCTGTATTATCATTACAGACCCGGCTTCTGCCTGTTGCATAGACAACCCTTCACATACCAAGTCGTTGAGATAATTTAGGGATAACCAGAGATACACGAATTTACTATTTCATCATTGGGGATCCTATGTTGATGATCTTAAGCCACACTCACCTATATATGTTTATGCAAAGGAAAGTAGAGCTTATTATATTTACCAAACGAAACGAAACGGGTTTACTGCACCCAGTTGGTTAGACCTATGACAAGAATCTGTTCGTATAAATGGCCTACATCTTCAAGGCCTTCATTTAATATGGACATTATTATTCTAGTGGAAAAGCATCACTACTTTTGATCCCTTTGTCTGAACCGCAAGGGGGACATCGGTGGAAAATAATGCATATTTAAGGTCTTTCAAAATTATATATCAATTCAGTCAATCCTAGCACCTGCAATAGGTGCAAGCTGTGTATTTTATGATAAATCTCTGATATAGCATCTAGTGTGTGCACGTCCTAAAAATGTTTTTGGCTAATCCCACCAATCTGTCACGAATCTGCTCGCGCTGAAGTATGCTAACAGTTGTGATGTGTATGCTACTGGGCGTCCGGAATGATATGATGGCTGAATTGGTACGGAGGCAAACGTGAAGCTCAAGTTGTGATGTCTCTGTCCAAGTGCATTTTTCCTCAAAAGTTCAACTAAATGTTCAAAAAGCAACTTTAGTTAAATTTTTCACATTAGTTTAACCATTGCATGCAAGCAAAATATCGAAAATATGTCACATGGGGTGAGATGAGAGCATGAACACGGTTTATTACGTGCATTTCAATGGGACGAAAACGACACGGAACTTCTATTGAAATTGCTGTAATCCGGGGCTTCGCTAGTATGACTAGCTGCGCAGTCTCCGGTTCGCACTCAGCCCCTCCCCACTCTTGACTCTACTGTAAAATGTACCAAACATTAAAACCTCACATTGTCCTTGATTGTTAAGGTAACTGGAACTTACCGGTATATTTTTAAAAGTTTGTCCAATGTTCCTATTAAATCAAGCTGTTTGGTAGTGACCCTGGGATTTGGTTTAATTCATTAACCTAAGGTAATCGACCACACAGCCTTTCATTTTTGGTTATCGTGGTCTTGATGTCAAATATTGATTTGAACTTGCACAGGTAGCGAAATAATATGCTAATACTAAGCCCTAGCTATAAACACGTGTCTTACCAACAATCAGTTCTCCGATTCGTCAGGACGAAGTGGGTTCCATCGCATCTTTGATAGCCGTGTACACAAATTTACGCTAGTCATCATTATGGCAGGCAAAGTCAGACGTTGCACAAGTAACGGCATCCAGAGAGAATAAACAGTCCAAATCCGAAAGGTTTAAATATATACCCCTTTTTTTACACGCGATTTAATACTGCCCTGTCGTAAGTATTAATGCATATGGTTTTCAACATTTCAGTTGAAATATACTAGGTGGCTTTCGCACACGTTTTCAGTCAAAATAAAGTGTGTTTTTGGCTAAACTACATTTTCTGATAATTGACCCCTTATATGTCTCCCCCAGGAGTCGTTCCCCAGAACTCGTGCGAACCCTTCGTGGTACTAACTCATGCGTTGTCCTACATACAGACCTTTTCAATACCATTTACACAGTTCTTTGATCAATGGGTCCACTCAGGCCATGACATATGTATGCGCTAGATTTACGACTGATTTCGGGAACGGACCCCCTGATATCCGCGTTAAAAGCCTATTTCCAAATATCAATGCTTTTGATGGCTATGCTTTGGATGGCAATGTTACATTAAAAGAGCGTAAAAAGGCATAGAAAATGACCTGTATTTGGATTAATTTGGAAATACAGCACTAACTGTAAAATTTATGTCCAATTTTCCACAGCCTATAATTACTTAATTTAAAGTGGATTTTTTTTTAATTTAATAGTATCACATTGTTCTTCCGCTATTATGAAGTTCATTATACGATTACGTGCTAAAATATAAAAAAATACTGTAAAGTTTTACAGAAAATCTGGCAGTAATTTTGCCAAAAGACCACTCAAATACCGCTTTTACAGGTTGCCTTTCAAATTCCAATTTTTAACAACAATCTCCCCCTGTTACAGGTATATGCACCGTAAAATTTTGTTGATATTGTGGAAATGCCTACTAAGTTAAGTGTGTTCGTCCATGCTTTTTTATTCTCTATCCATTTACAATCTCTACAAAAACAACTCATACATATGTTTTCCTTTCGAAATAAGAATGTGATTAAACACATCAATAGTTAATCATATCGGGGGGGGTGGGGGGGGGGGGGGGGGGGATATTGGAGTGTATTACATCGGCAACCGTAAACCCCAATCACATACATTTTTTGGCGCCCATGATAATACACATGAACCTCTACGTCCTGTAAAACCGCTAAAAGACTCTCACGTGATATTCACCATGTCCCATTACGGTAAAAGAAAGCTGGCGCACTGTTCCTGTCAATTGCATGATCAGAGTATCTCCATGGCCAAACGGATCCAATCAGCCCCGTAGAACAGGTCGCATATCTGCAAAGTAACTGATGGAAACCCCTGTTGTTGCCGAGATTAGCCCATATTCAGTCAGTGCGGTGGGAATTGCTGCAGATATTTAGGAGAGATAATGCTTACGTTTGGTTTCAGGAGATATCGTCAGACTCTGGCTGCAAACACTGGCAAATATATAATCAAAATGTTTTTTTATCATTAATTTACTCTGATAATGGCGGGCGACATCTAGTGGTACTTATACGACTTATGATGCACCGTCACTATCATTACGACCAAAACGAAAAAGATTGAGTAGTAGTACACTTTTTTTAAGTTAATATTAACCGCATTGTTCCTCCTCAGATCCTTGGAGACATGGTGGATATTATCACTAAGCGACCATCTCGGCAGTCCGTAACCAGATTTACACAAGAATTCGCTTCCCACTGAACTGCACCAAGACGTAACAAAAAAGCACTCTTGACATGTAGTTATTTTTATTTTAGTTAGGGTATGTTATTTATGTTGGTGGAGGTTGGTTGAACGGATGAATAGATGATTTTGAAAAGTAAACAGAAAGCTAGAGGGCAATATTTTGGATAATAGAACAGTAAGGAATATTGGGATGTCTATAACAGAAGGAAACTATCGTGATTTTGCTTTGAAGAAGAAACTAGATATTGCAGTTGCCCTATATTCCACCTAACCCTAGCTTTCGAAACGTAACCCTTGCTTTGAAACCTAACACTAACGTTTAAACCCTATTTTTAAAATCTTACCCTATTTTGAAACCCTACTCTCTAATGTAAACGAGTGAAAATTTCACTCCCCAAAAGAGTGGAAATCTTTCAAATTAGTGGTTTGGTACTTAAAAGAGTGAATTTCCACTCGTTTGAGGATTTAATCGAAGGCACAACACTTTTGAAGAGAAACTAAGGACAAACGAAACCGAGTGGAAACCACTCTTTTTTGAGTGATGTTCACTTTTTGGAGTGGGATTTCGCTCTTTTTAAGTACAAAGCCTCATTTTGGAGTGGTTTCCAAAACATTTTCACTTTTTTTACATTTAGGGAGGATAACCCACCCTAACCCAAGCACATGAGGCGGTTATATGGAGAGTGGTGTTTTTAAAATATGCACGCGCGGATTTTGGCACAGTTTCTTCAAAATGCAATAGTTCAGCTAAATTACAATTTTCTGTGAATCATTTTCGCTCGTGCCATTCAGAAGACCTATGTCAGAATGTTATTTTAATTTTTTATCTAACTTAAGTTATTACAGTTAATTAACAGTGATAATCTATTAATAAGCACGCCAGGCTACAATTCACTTGAGTATTCTTTATTTTATTTGACCTTTTCTGACTAGGAGAAAAACACAGACCGCCATACCAAAAACCCGTGTTTGAAACCATCCCCGATACTATCTGTACCTGAAATAAGCAGTGGGCACAGTCACGACTATACCCTCGACCATAATTGATGTTATATTGGACACGCATGCGTCTCTCACTGCGTGTACCGCGCCTTCATGCACAGATGGTGCGCTGTTTTTGGCGTGCATGCAGCGTACTTGGCAAAGGACATGATTTGCCCGCACTAGATCTTTATATCCTCTCTACTACCCTAGAGAATGACTACACTGACGATCACCGCATAACAAGGGAGGTAGCGGTATTTGGTGTGTGTTAGCTCTAGGAGCACTTTCCCACTAACAAAAGGCAGGGGTCCGTTCTTTGATTTTTGAAAAGTAGCAAATGGCATTTAGGGATTTCAAGAGACATGAGACACTTCAGAAAAGCGTCCTCTAGTGTTTTCGAACCCGGTTTTTTTATATCTGTGGAATGTTACCATTATTAGATCACCCTGAGTTAATAGCCGAATTACGCCGTCTTTTATGTAATAAGTGATATGTAGTAGTTAGGATCAGCATGTTTCCTATGGGGACGATTAGGATAGCAGGCACGTTCAAAATAAGATTTGCTGTTTTCTTTGTAATTGTTTGTCCATTTAAACCTTCGAAACGTTCTTGGTAGAGGTGGTCTACAATCGATGGCAATTTTAGAGAAATCCAACCCTCAAAAAACCTCAGCCTTCACTTTAGGGATATCGAAAAGGACATGTGATGTCGCCAATTTAGCTAACCAACCAACAGTCCTTATCAAGAAAATCCCGCTAGTAGCCCGTTAACTGCTTACGAGTATTTGGCATTTGGGCAAGAGGATTTGTCAGAGCCGAACGAGCAAGGTATACATAACTTTTTTGCCAAAATAGTATTTTCTATTACTCACCATATGTTTTCACGCCTTCCCAGTGTAATTACAAAACCCACCAACTAGTCCCATGATCTTGGAGGACTGTATCCATCTGAGGATCCATTTATGTAGCGTATTTGGCGCTTTATGCCAGCCGCTTAGATGCAATTACTCTACAGTGTCAGACTATGTGCCCAAAACCGACGTTGAAATACTCGTCGCCGGGGGTTTCCTCCACGTGAACATAACGAACTTCAAAACGATGTAGGGATTGGTCGCCAGCGTTAATGTACTCAGATACATTTTACATTATCTGGATATGGGTTTGGGGTACGACGGAAGAGACTGTAGCACATGTGGGCTGGCGCTTGTTACATTTACAATCTACGAGCCACACCAACTTAAAACGTAATCAGTGGTTGGCGTAGATCTTTAATGTCATCCAGTTTTCTGAGCGTTTTGTGCGAGAATTTCTAAGGGAGGTTTTTAAGAAACAGCAACAACACAATAAAAATAACGTGATGAATGTTTTTTTTTACGATGAGACAACAAACAGATTTCTGGTAGTATAGGTCCTTTCCATTTACCGTCATCTGTCCTCCGGAATAGCCACTATAGACAACGTTGGCATCTTATGTGTACTTTACCTACCCCGATTTGTGTGTCAGAGTACATAATGTAGTCCCACCATTTGAATTCACATGCTCTCATGGCAGCTAGCACATTCAGAGTATTGACTGCAATCATGAGCATATTTTTGTCTTTTTCGGTATCGTTTTACCCTAATTCACTGACCAGGGAGAGGGTTTTCCTTGGACCCCCATTTTTTAACGCTATACTTTTTGTGACTTTTTTTGTTTTAATTTGTTCAATACAAAACAAAATCAAATCGGTCATACCGTTAATGAATCCGTAATTAGTGGGTTCTAACACCCCTTGGTACTAACTCCAAACAAAGTGCAACTTTTGGGGTTTGGGGTGCGTCTTTCGGGGTTCTAGATCTTGGCCATGTTGCACTATTTTGCAGCGAGGTGTTTTAAAATGAAGATACGATCTAGGCAACAACATTTCTTTTCCGGGGGGGGAAAACTTTCAAAAATTACGGACATTGGCAGCAAAATACCGAGCGAAAAACATGCTGTATTTCTCTCTATCTCTACTCTTATTTCATCTCTAATTCAATCTCTCTTCCCATGTGGCAATCCATCTGCTTACTCCCCGCAGTCCTCCAACTGGCTCCGTCTAACACGTTCCCAAGACATGCAGATCTGATTGGGCGAGATAGGCTTTCCTTTTCTCATTTTTGCCCTCCTCCCTCCTTATGCACTAACGGAGTGAAATCCCCTTGGTCACTATGATGGCATAGGTTCTATGCCTAGGTTCTCTAAAAATCGAAATTTCTTCTCTACACATTTCGTTTCCCAAGAATCCCGATGTAAACACTAACTTCTTCCCTTTTGTCTCTAGCGAAAATTGCACACTGCCCAAAAGTAACTTGTTGTCGGCCTTTCGTAAACAAGTGTGGCACCGCTCGTGGGGATTTGTTGCACGGACTGTGTTGTGTTTTGTTGGTTGGCCAGTAACGCAGACTGTGACATAAAATTAACCATGTAACCGTGATCCTTGAATGAGTAGTTCAATTTTTGTAAATAAAATAAAAACATGCTCCTATTGAATTGCTAGTCCTGAGTATATCAAACCAAAGTTTCCTTATTCAACCCACGTTTCCTTTTCATAAATTGACAAAGAGTGTTAGATACGACGTCTGAATTATGATTTTGGTTGGACTGAATCGAACCAGGCCCTTACAGTGCCTCAGCAAATTGTGACAAGCCCACAGAGCGGCTGGCCATTGGCCTATAGCGGCAAACGGATTTGCTACGCTATCTGGTATGTCAATCTGCCACGTGATCGTACATGTCATACCTGTTGCTGTGGCCCACTGCAATTATGGGGCCTTGTTAATGTCCCTAGCTGTCGAAGCAATTTTAATATTCCACCAACCGTGGAAGCTCCAACGGAGTGTGATGAACGTGAAAATCTGATTGTACGGGAATCGGCAGACAGCCACCGTCAATTCCCATTGATTGTTGTTCCCCGTGAACACACGGAGCGTGGGATGCCTGAGCCCAGGAGGAACATCGGGAGGAGAATGCGCCAAACCTCCTTGTAGCTTGTTGCGCTTACCAGAGGTGTGCGTTATATCTGTCCAAGTAATTTTTAATCCCACTGTAGTAGGTACAACGACTGATGAAAAATAAACTTATATTTTTTAGAAGGGTGGGACTATGATGCATGATTTTATTTCATAATACGTTCGTTGTAAAACTGAAATCCCGACTGCGCATGCGTCTTCATTACGCGTGCATGCCGAGAGCGTAACTGAGCTATCTTCCTAGCTCCCGGAAAGTGAATTGAAATTCATTTTTGTAACCATAAATTGGTATTCGGGACTAGCACGAAGTATACAGGAAGAAGGGGGACAAGGGTGGGAAACATCTCCCCGTACCCAGAAAACCAAAAAGTCGGCGACAAAAAGACTTAACAAAGCGAAAGAAAAATCGACCGATTCACACGTGCAGAGTGTTAAAGTGTAAAGGAGTCGAATTGACGGACCTGACTGGTTTGCATACGAGTGCAACTCGTAATACTTTGCCAGCAGTAGCGGCCAGGCAAAACGGGCCGAAAAACCACACACGCTATCGCGGCGCCAAAGGATTTTGTGAATACCCGGCCTGGTACTTCGGCGAAATTAGCGGATAGCTGGGAAAAATGGAGAGAATGCTGCTTACACAACTAAACAACAGACACAATTCAGCGTATGGTCATGGATGCAATGGCTGGTATCCACATACCAAGAACTATGAGGGTAGTCATGATGCTTTGGAAGTGAAGAGGATTTCAATTCCTGCGTACATGTCTCCGGGACGATGAGGGCATACATTGCGCAGCTGAAGACGAAAATGACTCAGTGCGTGGTACGTGTCGGACAGTGAGGTTAAAAGGCACAATTGGTTGTTGAGAGCCAAAGAGTGAGACCGATATTGACCAGCCAAAGGGGTTTGCGACAAGTTACTGTCAACCAGTGGACTCTGGTCCACCGCTAGGTGAGGTAACAGCAGAATAGTTTGAAATTTCTACTCCACTCTAAGCTGGATGACAAGACTGTAATAGAAGGCCTGCGAGAAATCTCGTGTCCATCAAATGCCAAATTAGTGGTGCCAAGATAAACCCAGTAATATGGGAGAGTATCTCGTCCAAGGCCGCTCCAACGATTGAAACTACAGAGAATCCAACGACCCTTGATAAAAGGGATCCACCGCACTGACAAAAACCAATGCAAAAAAAAAAAAAAAAATCATTGAGGACTGTGGGTAATCAGGTACCTTATGCACTCCTAGGGCAAATTTGCCAACTCTGAGTTGTTATGCTTGCGTAAAGAACGATCAAGCCGGAAATCAACCCAAAGTACGCACACCTATGTAAGCCATCAGTCGTTCCGACTGATTTTTGTTTGGGGACATCGGCAAGGGCGGTTTGGGAAAGAACTTGACGGACCAGTTTAAGGCATCATCTGGAGTGTGTAGGAAGTTCGCAAGATATGAGCCTTTACCCACAACGCGGTAGACGTCAGAGATACGACAACCGCCAAGTGAGCCCTTTTAGGGGTACCCAAGAACGGAGGTTTCCGCAGAAGGAAACTATGTGAAAACTACAGCCAGTCTCCACTGACAAGTTCGCACAAAAAGGAATACAAGCGGCCTATGAACCGTCAGAACCAACAGCAGACAAGCAGAAGTAGCTAATTTGCAGCGGTACAACCAACTCCAGAGGAGGTAGGTGAGTGTTATCCTCCATCTATATTAGTAGTGATGAAATGATAAATGGGACTGGAGGTAGACTGAAGTCATATAGTCATGTTTGGGAAAATTATACATCTGATCAGTTATCTTGCGTACTGTATCAGGATACGAAATTGAATTTACTGATGAGCCACCATGCCAACCCTTATCTGCAGGCCTAAGGGACCTTACAAACGTAGTGTTTGTGAAACCGAAGCTGTGACCAAGAAATCAAAAAATTGATACAAAAAGGGGTGATCACACGTACTTTTAATGAACACACAATATGGGTCTAATTTTTTACAAGACCGAAAAAAGATGGTGGCTCGCCATGACTCTGATCTTTCCCAGTGAAGAATATGTTGGAAAAACATTTCAAAAGGGAAGTCATTTTCTAACGTTTTAACATTAATATCACGGGTGGACTTATATGCTTAAGGCGACCTAAAGGATGCATACTACACGGTGCCAATCTCTGAAAAAGATTCCAAGTTTCTAAAGTTTGCTGAAAGGTAAAATATACAAGGATATGCTTGCAAATGGCATAAGTAGTGGGCCGAGACTGTTCACAAAACTTTTGAGCCTCCGCTTCCACCCTGAGAGGTAAAGGTCATGTGGTCAGGCTTACATCGGACGATCTCCTGTGTTAAATTCCACCGCAGCTATGGTTCAAAGCTACGTATCAGAAACTTGTAAAATTTTCCAGGAATTGGGATTTATAATCAATCCTGCCAAATCACATTTGAGACCAAGCCCAAATTATAACCTTCTCGTGTTTTGAAATGTTATACAGGCAATATGACAGTATATTTACCTGATGCAAAACGCAAGACTTTTCAAGATTCTGTGGATCTATTACGTCACCATCACATCTATTAGAGATGTTCAATTCTGATTGGGAAAATATTTCTGCCCTGCCAGCAAGGAATTTGGTAAATTGCATTAAGAGCCCTTGAAAAGGACAAAATATGCTCTGACATAAATAAAGGCCATTATGATCGAAAAATGACAGTATTGATGCCGGAGGTCTGTATATGTGGGGGAAAATAAGTCCACAATAGCTCAATCCTAGAACGAGAGCATATCCCCAGGGGTTTCTAGAATATGATGCCTCAAAAAAAGGGCTGGGCGGCATCAAATGGAGTTACCCATCCATATCGGAGGCAGGTGGAATCAAACTGAAGCAGAGTGGCCAATGCAATAGCATAAATTATCTTGAAAACTTATGCTGTATTATGCACTTAAATCTTTTTGACAACAATAGCGCAAAGTTACTGTATGGTAGAACGGACAAACAACTGCTGTTGAATACATTCAAAAGATGGGAGGTACAAAAATCCCTTGATGCAATTTATTAGGAAATGAGATTTGGTTTTGGTGTATTTCTAGAAACATTTGGGTGAGGGAAGGATCATCTAACAGGAAAAATTGAATGTTGTTTTTCTAATAGCTGATATGAAGTCACGTCAGTTTGACGATGAAACTGAATGGATGTTAAATCCAACATTTTTCAAGAGTATTACAGAGAGTTTGGGGTTCCAGAAATAGACCTATTCGCATCCAGGCTAAACAGGCACTAAAACGATACGTAATCAGGAAACTGACACGAGTCAGAAGCCGTGAAGGCTTTCACTTTAGATGGTCAAAGTTGTATTTTTATTGCTTTCCCACTGGTTGCGCTTATAGGGCGTTGTCTCAAGAAAATCATGGTTGATCAGGCTGAAGGAATTATAGTGGGCCAAAATGGACATCGCAATACTGGTACCCTAAACTAAAGCAGATGCAAGTGGGACGTGCATCCACGTTATGAGTGTGCAAAATTATTGGTATGCTAGTTCTGGGGTATTTCACCCACGAAATAATACTCTTGATCTCCGTGTTTGCAGGTTATCCGGCAATCCATCCAAAACCAGGGACAGGAAATGGACTAACTGAAAAAAACTGCAGACATCATCCTTAGTTTCAACATGGCGAGCATCCACAAAGAAACAATACGCTGTTTATATAAGGCGGTGGACTCAATTCTGTATTGAGAAGAAATGTCTCTGTCAGGCGGATGTTTCGGCAGTAGTGGCTCTTTAACTTGATTTATGAAAGAAAACTCACAGCTATAGTGCAGTCACCACAGCACGGTGTGCCTTATAGTCCTTATTGTTTCTAGGTATAGTGGCCAAACAATTGGCACACACCCGCGTATTAGTCGTTTTATTAAAGGTGTGTTTACTTTGCATACACCAAATCCTCGATACACTGAAGTATGGGATGTAAACTGAGTTCTTAATTATTTCACTCATCCACACATTAAAGTCTGACTCAAAAATTTCGAAATTTAAAATTAAAAACTTTGCATGCTTATAAGCACTTTATCCGCACAAGATGTCAGACCTTCACTGCTCAGGATAGATAACATGAAACTAAGGGCAAATTGTGTATTTTTAATTCAAGGATTTGGTAAGCAAAGTAGCAGGGAAATAGGCATACAAGGACTTAAGAGCTTACCCGCCAGATCGCAGACTGTTGGGCTTTGTAGAATTTATTGACATTATTTGCTCTGAAAAAAACATTGAGAAAGGACTCAAATACAACTTTTATTAGTTAATCGCAACCACACACACGGGGTCCAGACACAATTTCACGTTGGATTCGCCAAAGTTATGCAGAATCCGGAATTGACATCTCAGGTTTACAAGCGCATCAACAAGGAGGCTATTCAATCCGCTGTAGAGACAGTTATGGTCCAATTGCTGATATTTATCAATGAAGGATGGGCAAATGAGAAAACCCTTTACCAATACTAGATTAAACCCATTTCATGCTTGCAACAAAATTTCCACAGCTATTGCAGACAAATATAAACTACAATACAGTCCAAAGTAAGCCGGACGATAGTTACATGTACAAAATTTTTAGTTTTATGAACCAAAACAGGTTGCAGATGTAGCAGGTAACATAACCTAGCTAATACACAGAAGTGAAACCTTACATGCATACCATTCAGTATGGTTAGAAAGATTTTAGCATAAAAGTGTACATGCGATATTTTTCAGTACCAGGAGAAAATAGTCCTGCTGAGCATTATTATTGCACACATTTTTAAAATGAAAACAAACAGTAAAATTAGCTTGTGACAAGACAATTGCATATAAACCAATGGTTTTTTTTATGAACTAGTGCCTAAGAAACTACCAATTGGTAATACCATAACAAAAAATGTCATACAAAGCAAAAAGTCAGGATTTGCATTAACATGAATGAAAGTTTTATTTTTTCAGGAAAGAATAAATATGTTGCTGAAATAAGAACATTTTAACCAGCAAAGAAAGATATAAAGTTGTCTTAGACTCTGTGATTCAATAAATTTTTTGAGTACACTTAAAACGTAAAGTCTTGTTTTGATATGCGACCAGAATTGCTTTCAAGTTCTCAGTTTACAACGAACGTATTATGAATAAATAAGAGATTAAACAAGAAACTACATGGTTGTAGTTTGATCCTTATTTTATGAATAATGGTGAGTGAGGTGTAAACTGCCCTCCTCACCCAACCCATACAAATCAATTTGAAGTAAAAGCTTGATCAATAATACATTCTAATAGGCTAGGAAGTTCTCTGGTCTCATATCAAAACTCATTGAATGCAATGACGACGAATGCGCAGTCGGGATCGCAAAACACGAAACAGGTAAGTTTCTTGTTTAATCTTCTTATCTAGCAGGCATCTGGGATGCAAAAACCCAATTAAATGCACCGCGAGGATCAAGTAAATGTACAACCCGAGAAAGTAAATAAACTTTTACAATTACAAATGACCATGATAAAACCATTCCAATCAGCATGAGAGATAGTGGTTAAAACTGCCCTGATCACTGCTGATCAAGCGATGCAATACCCTGATGGATTTGTCATGGTTTAAATTTAACTCTTGCAACATTCTAATATAATAAAGCATGCGTCAGAAGTTAAGTATAGCGATCACAGTCATGACACGGTATGCTCTCTCTGTACACGAGATGGTATATCACTCCAGCTAGCTAGGCTCCCCTTATGCTGTTGCTGCAGTCTGGGGGAATGGGTCTTCTGCATCTGGTGCTTTACGCCGCATTAAACGGACGGTGATTGGGTGTAATCCGCCAACAACCATTCTCCGAATCGCCGTGTCGTTCTCCATCAAATTTTTGTAAGTTGTTTTCGAAAAAGGACTGCCAATTTCGGCTATGAAATCTAAGCTCGGTCACACTGAACGATACAGGCGAAATGGGCAGTTCAATTAGTTGAATTCTGATCGTTTACGTCACGAAATCCGTTCCTTCGAGCAAGTGTGCGATTTTTTACCACAATTATGCTCCTGGAGCATCTAGGTTGTGGCAACGGTTCCAGGCGGAGCTATTCATTATATGAGTGCTGACAGCAATAGTAGTAGCGATTATTCGTATGAAGGATATAATTGCAAATCTGGCACACCAATCCTCGCTGGTATTGGGAATGTATTTATTTTTGTCAATATACAATACAATACTCAAATTAACATTAAAACATACTATACAGAACAGAATTGCAAATGGAGGAAAAGTCCAAAAGGCCAATAAAGCCCGACAAGGAACTTCCCTGAAAAAAAACACAGAAAAAGTTTCAAAAGAATAAATACACATTACAAAAGAAAATCTCCACACGACTCGTGACAAATAAGTATAGTTAGAAAACGTTCAATTATATTTTGCGAGAAATGGTTGTTCAGTTGAAAACGGAAATGTTTTCACGGACATAGATTGTTTTTATTTGATTCTAACGAATTCAAAGAATGGGGCGTTGTTCGAAGAAATTGGTCAGAAAAGTTCTTTTGTCTTGGTTAAATGAGATAATGTACATGTCTTGTCTGATATTCATGGATGTCAGCACGTTATTATAAACTAGTTATCAAATGCATTAGGTAATTCATTTCTTGAATATGAACATAAATACACCTAGTTTCGAGAGGGTACATGTCTTCAAAAATAAGAAATGGATTTGGCATATAAAGGTGGGAATTGGCTTCTGCAGATGTTAGAAATCTTAGTCATTGCCCATTTTTGAGTGCAAGTTTATTTAAGTAGATACCTCATGATGGCCCATATTAAGTATTCCATAATGAGATAAGGCAAAGTGAAACGTACTAAAGAGTATGTAATACACGATCCGGAATAACTTGTTTTCTAGTTTGTTCATTGATTCCAATATTTTCGACATGTTTGGAAGACGCACAATCGATATGATTGTTTCCCAGGTACGCGGTTTCATCTATTAAGACACTAGAAAATTTGGTTATATTTCACTCTTTCCAATACTGTATATCTATTTGAACATTCAAATCGGTTTTACTTTCATTGGACTATTGTTAGGTGTGCCAAGATACATGTAATTAGTTTGCTTGCGTAACTAATAATTTGTTTGCTTTGAACCAATTGCTTACTTCATTCTATTCAGCATTACAAACAGTACTCTTATTACAGTACTATCGATGTTTTCATGCGCGTATAGAATTGTGGTATAATCGGAAAAATAATATAAAATCAAGCAACGGAGAGTAATTGGTTATTCATAACTATAGTATAAAAAGACGGAGTGGACCTAGTATCGATCCTACGGCACACCACAAACAATATTTTTTTAAATCCTGAATCGTTTACGAATTATAAGAAAACGATTGTGTTCCATTACTTAAGTAATTTCTAAAACCATTCTAGTACAATACCACGAAATCCCACTAATGTTCTAATTTACTAAGAAGTATATTGCTGATCGATGGTATCGAAAGCTTTCGAAAACTAAAAATATCCCAATGGTTGTTCATTCTTCCACTGCAGTATTTATTGTTCCACCCAATTCAATAATGGCCATATAGGTAGAATGATGGACGAAAACCAAAATTGCCTATTTAATTAAGGATTTCATGGTGTTATATAAAGTCAATGCATCTATCAAATACAGTCTTTCTAGTATTTTCGAAAAACATTGTAAAAGTACAAGAGACACTGGGCGATAATTTGAGAAACAATAAATGGTCTTTAAATTGGTATTACCTTAGCTATTCAGCTTTCCGGAACGGACCCCAGTCGATATAGATAAATTAAATATATTTATAAGCCGGGAGTAGTAAACGTAACAATTTCTTTAGGAACTTTCTTTATTATAAGATTACCAATGTTACCATTACACCAGCACTTTGTTTGATTGAATTCTCAATTATTTAGTAATATCCATTTAAAACAATTAGTTTCGGTACTACTGCAGTGTTTGGAATCTTCAAGGTAATCGAAATAGTGTTTGCCGGTATTTTTATATTGGATGCAAGCTTTTGGACCAATGATTTACAAAAGAAATCAATTGGAAATGATTAGAAAATATCTACAGAGTTAGTAAAAAGGTTGCCTTTGTCATCCTAAATTTGCTCTGCATAGGATTGTTTTTTCCCTTCGACAAAGAATATCAGTTATCGTTTTCCACGTTGTTTCATATTATTTTTGATATTTTCAAATTTAAGAAAAAAAGTGTTTCCTCTTGCCTTACGAATAAGCATATTTAACTTATTCTGTATGTTTAAATTTCTGGTGAAGTCTTGTATACTTGGCGAGTGTAGTATTCTTTATACAACTGGTTTTTCTTTGATACTTTTTAATAAACTTCTTGTAATCCAGGGTGATATAAATTGTAGTTAGGTAACTACCTCATGTACAGTGGTCGGGTTCGAATCTCGCTACTGCTCTCAGGTTAGAGGGAAAAAAAATTATAAGTCCAAAACAAATGAGAAAAAATCAATAGCTGCCCTTTGAGGTTATACATCGTATTCATTGATATGACCCCGTACCATTCTTCCGGAGGTGAAAAAATCCAATGAGGCGCAGGGACTTCTGTTAATCATGTTATTGTGGCAATGTTTTAATAAGCCTATAGTGCGTTTCCATACATGATGAAATTTGTATTAGGAAAGGTGAGTGAGTTAAATGAGAAGAGTGTCCTCCAAGATAATCCGGTGAGGCACGTGCATTTGAATCTTCATTTTCCGGTAGAGCCCTCTCCGACTTATTGGGCAGGGTCCCAAGACTCCAGGGGGACGAAAGTATCAACGCGAATCGAGTTTAGTAAGGGAGCTGCCCCTCGAGCATGGGTGGTGAGTCAAAAATACTGCGTGTTTCATTTGGACGCCTGTAACCCAGATCAAATTGGCTTTTGTGCCGCGGCGTTCTAGTTTTCATGGTACAAAATTTTGTCCCTTAAGTGTTAAATGATCTTAATTTGTTCAAGAATATCAATATAGATACACACAAATGAAAAAAATGTGACGATCCTGTCTTATGGGTCACGAACATAATGAGGGAGAAGAAAATTTTACATTCAATCAGGATGGAAATAAGACAGAATCGCCAAAAATGTTACCAGTCGTGGCGAACCCGTTCATTGGAATCCAAAAATTGACCAATATGGATTTACTTTTTCAAGCCACTTCATTTGAGGAAAAATATTATAGTCATTCCTTGTTAAAATACACGTACCAGTATGTGCTACATATAATAGGCTACATACTACTAAGAAACATGATAGAGTATACCGTCAAACGCAATACACAGTCCCCCCCCCCCCCCCCCCTAAGAGTCTGAGCATAGTTACATTCAACCGAAGAGTTACAATCTAAAACTCACTCGAGACAACCGTACCTGAAGGACAGGCAAACATCGCCTCTCACACGGTACTGCAAAAATCATGTATAGGCAAATGAACAATATAACATTCAAATAAGTATTATGTATAGGATAAGGCATAGTGGAGGCATCGCGGGCTATAGTGCATGGTGGAGCGAATTAATAATTAACATTGCATTAGCGGGCCAATGTGAGCACGAGCGCTTTCGCGCGAGTGATCCACAGTGGCCCCGATTATCCAAATATACTTTATTATGCCTCCAAGATGCAATAATATCCCCGAATGCACTCCTCATGCCTTATCTGTCATAAAACACATGAGCATTATTTATACACATCAAAACATAAATACAAAATTAAATAAAGCTTTTTTCTGATATATTTTGGTAACTTTTTAAAAATTTATAACTAGGAATATTGTAGTTTACGACTTTACAAAACACTGGGTTGATTGCATAAAGCAGGCAAGCATTTGGATAGAAGGTGTGAAAAGTACACAATGTAGTATTGATTGAAAACTTCGATGAGTTTACCAGCTCAAATAATAGGTTAGCTTTTGGCATAATAGCCATGATACAATGGAACGTAGCGATTACGCATTAGTAAATACTTACTTCACCAATAGGATTTGGAAGAATAAGACGCGAGTTGATTACAGCCGATAATTATTATACAGTATTGCTGTATCCCATCTATTTGTTATAGGTCAAATCGGGGTTATTAACACGCATATTTAAAATAGACAATTGGAGGACCTACTGCCGCTAAAGTTGCTGTTTTAACAACATAGAAATAAGCTTTTCTATTTCGGTATAGAATATGTAGTGAGTGTCATCTGATTCTTTCCCCGGTCGTAAAGCCACAGAACCTGGGAGGTTGTGGTAAAGAACGTTCTGGTCTTGGTAATATTGCATTACCATGCGCACAGGAACTGTCAAGGCGCTTAACTTGAGGGGGAAGTAAAGCATGCGTGCTGTCGTGCATTATTAAATTCTATTGGTTAATAATGCACGCTTGATAATGAATCCCCTGATAAATGCACGCGTGAAATATTTTAATGTGTCAGAATGCACGCAGGCAGATTCAATCGGGGCATTAATGAACGAGTGCATATTAAATTGGGGTAAGCGTGCATTCGCGAAAATAATTGTACGCAGGAAAAACCAAAAGGAAAAAACACTCGAAAATAAGGCTTCTAGTGTTTATGACTGGAGAACACCTGTTCCTATGAAACATAAAATATTTCAAAATTGAGACATAATACCATATTGAAAACATTCACCGGCACAAACCCTGCGGTGCCCGAGGCGCATTATTTAATATGCTTATGGCCCAAGGCCCTTAGCAAAACATGAACAATACTTGGCGATGATGCGAATATTCAAGAAATTCAAGACCTTCACACATTTTCATTGCATAATAACATATTGAGATAGCCCATTAATAATAATAACTTTAGAGATGATGAACCATAGGAGAGTTGTTGAATTAGGAATACTGGAATGCGACGTGTAAGTAGGAATATATTTAGTACGAAGATCATTAAAAAAACCTCCAAATCAGTACAAGTGGTACTCAGCTGCAACAGTTCCATATTACACAGGTCACATACCGATCATGACATTATTTTATGTCGTCACCCTGCTTTTATTTTGAACATGAAACGAACATCTCAATTTAGATAAATAACGTCTATGACAATTATTATAAAGGATACTAACCAGATACGCTATAAAAACAATTATTGAACACATATGGAGGGGTTTCATGGGAAAACGGAATTGTAGCTAAGGCCAAAAAAAGAATTAAAACATATTGTCTGACCATGCGCTATTTGAAATTCGCGCTACTGTACTGTATATGGGATATGTTTTGTGTTATGCGATACGGCGGACAGTAGCGTCATGCATCTTCAAAATGTGCTTTAATAATGTGTATTTCCTTCGGCAGGGTATGAACTAAACGTGCCGGTCGTATTCGCATAACACGTTAGACACTAGCGCGATTTTAAATAACACATGGTCAGAAGATGGTTTTAATTCATATTAGGGTTTATTAATTTCCGTTTTTCTATGAAACCACTGATATGTGGTCAATAATTATTTTATAGTGTATATTCTGAATATGATCGCGTACGGGTTCTCCTTTAACAACACACATTAATTTTTCAGTGTCAACTGACTCTATAATTACAATAAGATCTTAATTTGTCAGTTGTATTACCGTCTGAAAACAGTTTTGTTGTGCACTATTGTAACCTATGTGATTGATTTAGACATGACCAAAAACCGTGCTTTAAATAAGATATTTTAAGATATGTAGCCCCAGGGCCGCCGAGAGATATGCGGGCCCGGGTGGGGGCTTGGAGTGCGGGCCCCTTTTACGAACTTCGTTTTTCAGAACCCCATACCGGGGGTGAGAATGGGTCTGTTTTGTTTTTGTTTGAATGATTAATAATTATGAGAGTGTTTATGGAGACGGTCCAGGGGAGGATGGTCCAGATGTCACTCCCGCGCGAAGCGTGGACCCTTGCAATGTTCACTTTCCAAAAAACATTTCTCCGACAAACTGATAGAAAAACAAATAGAAAATTTGTAGTGTTTCACTTTTTAAGGATAGAGGTATGATAAACGGTTTTAAAAAGTAAATATAGCTGATGGTTTTTTGTTTCCAATAAAAAAATAATAATAATATTTCTTGAAGTGTTCAGGGAGAGGTCATATATTTAGCGGCGGGGTGGGTGAGGAGGAACCTTGCAATGTTCACTTTCCAAAACATATTTTCTCATTATATTTGATAGAAATTAATTGAACTGGTAAGTAGACACTTTAAAACTTCATGGAACCAACCGTTTATAAAACATAATATTAATTGTTTTGTGGCAATTTTCTTCAAACCAAGAGAGGGCCCTGTACTAATTTATTACCGCGAGTTAGCGCGAAAAAAAAGGGACATTTAGGGGGTTACAGCGTATTTTCTCAACCGTAAGTAGGTATCATGTCGCAGGAGGGGAAACAAATGGTCCCCTGTGTCAGCACTGCTCTCTCTCTCTTCTCTCTTTCGGCTCACTTTTCTCCCTCTTGACTGTTGTCACAACAGAACGTGCTGAAACTTTTATTTTTACGGGCCCCCTAGGACCCCGGGCCGGGGTCAATTACCCCCTTTGAACCCCCTTCTCGGCGGTACTGTGTAGCCAAGTTATTGACACTGTATCGAAGAAAAAGAACATGGGAATAGCTTTCTAGGGTACGATGATCATACATACGCAAAGCAAAGAAGTATCTACAGCACATAGCCTTATGTTCGTTCCCCGTGGCCATGTTAGAAGTACATGAGTAATTGGTTTAGTCTCTAGAGGGGAAAACGGATTTAAAAAAATTGCAACTGAGTTCATATTCATAACTTGTCAAAAAGTATGCAGCACATGATCTCATATTCTATCACCGTGCCATGGTTAGATGTCAGTGAATAATCGTTTAGCTCTGAAGTTAGATTAAGGTGGTTTTTTTCAAAATGCAAATGAGTCATTAATTAAATTATTAAAGAGGCATTCTGATCAACCCATT
Source organism: Ophioderma brevispina (assembly GCA_023653785.1). Lineage (NCBI taxonomy): Eukaryota > Metazoa > Echinodermata > Ophiuroidea > Amphilepidida > Ophiodermatidae > Ophioderma > Ophioderma brevispina. Next base: position 25,692 of record JAMKCH010003109.1, read on the forward strand.
TTGTTTTGCTGCAGTTTCGTAGATCTCTTGAGAAAAGCTTAACCCCAAAGTTTCAGTGATTCTGATCTTGCGTTTTGATGTAATGAGCAAATGTTTCTATATCACAATCTTCCCATACACCAATTTCAGTAATTCTGTCCGTTTATACGAACAGAAAATACAAAAAATAGAGAATTTCTTGCAGAGAACGATTGGAATTGCAAGTCAGATTGGACACCAATAATAGACTTAGCCCGCGGTCAGGATGATATAAAAAATCTAACTTTTTAGTAAGTGGGGGACGAGACTGTGAGCGAAATGCCCCTTGATAACTTGTCAAAAAAGTATATAGCACACCACCTCATCATGTTCTATAAGATGTGCCATGTTAGAGTTCGTTGAGTAATCAGTGTAGTATGTAGAGTCTGTATTTTGTTCTTCAAAACATGCAAAGAGTTCATGATATTTCATTAACTGTCCAAAAGTTACAGCACATGACCTTATCATGTTATATTGGTAGCTTGGACATATGGGGCTGATATTGGAATGAAGTTAAGGAAGGGACGGTTGTCAAAGGATGTAGGGATTATTAGAAGTCCAATTGGCATGCCGGGATATTGGGCCTGTGGTTCTTTGACGAAGTTTGGTGGGATAATACAACTTATTGGAAGAATGTTTTATAGTCAGGGACAGAATAAGGCGATTAATTGCGCGTCTGACGTATTTGACGGTGCAGAACAAAATGTCGGGCAGTGAATAATAATCTGACACATTTAAAGCTCATTGAAACAGAAAGTTTACTTACGTGTGAAGTGATGTGTCCGCGCGTCGAAAACCGAAGTAAATAGGGCATGTTTTTTCTTTTTTTAAATCATTATTTGTCGAACCATGCCCTGCCATCATACTACGCATTCAAACAATCACAGCCCGCGTCGAGCTTGATTGACAAACTTGATACAGCGCAATGGTCGGCAATCTGTCCCTGACTTTAGGATTTTGTAAAAGTGGGGTTCAAGGTCAAATAGGAGCAATTAGAGGTAAAAGGGCACATGGGTCACAAGAGGTCATTCGGGTTGGTGCAAAACTATAAGAGTTCTGGGCAGTGGTTCCTTTACCTTTAGTTTGTCATAGCAGTTTAGTTGCAGAAGTGTTATTATTACAGTGGACAAAACTAGGGTCAAATGTCATAGGGTCATTAGAGTCACACTGTGTATCTCCATATAGACCCATAAGACCAGAGCATTGGGTGAGATGAACTAGGTACCAATATATGACACTGGTAGTGGTATAGGGGTCACCTAAATGAACAGAAATTGGTATTCTGCCGGGTACCGACTGGTTGGGGTGCAGTCCTGGGGTCCCCAATGGGGCCCAAAAAATGGGTGCTGTAATAGATTGAGAGAGGTACCACTTAAATCCACCACATATTGGTGCGCACTACCATGCCTATATCAGCACACAAACGACATACATTTTTCCCGTTGGAAAGGGGCCGCCAGACCCCCCACAAGGGGACCCCAAATTGGGCTGGCTTAGATGATCGAGGTACCAGTCAGAAATCGTGTCAAATTAATCATTTGAATTGTGGAGTACAAAATTGTGTTAATACCAGACCATCGTCAGTTGGACTACATGAACCCACTTTAAAAATGCCTCCTAAAGGCTCTTCTGCGGCTCTAAGTAGCCTAGATATTGGGGGTACAGCTGAAATTAATGTAAATGACTAGTACAGCCTCACAATATAGAATGACCTATGACAGAACAAATAGTTGCTCCTTAGGCCTACCAGACCCCCTAAATGACCCCCGGGGGCATCTAGGCTAGTCTAAATATTAAAGTACCAGCGAAAAACGTTCATATATCATCACAGTCTAGATATCAAATGACCCATACCAGACTATACTCTACATTGCCTTTTTTTCCCACCAACCCATAATAACCTTAGGCTAGTAAGGTAGGCGCTATCAAAATTTTACTGAATCGTGTGGGTTTATCAGTTTTATATCACCTGAACACCACAACCTTGGCTTGTGAATACGAAGTGATTCAAGTCGTATAATTAAAAACCTACATTGTCTACTTCCACCATAACGCATTCTATGAAAAAGCAGCCAGAGTAGGTTTAATTACTAGCGTGGCCTCTTGGCTTTCATATGTTTGGGATCTTTGGTGAATTTGGTGACAGCTGGTCTTAGCTCAGCCATAGTATTGTCCCACACTGCGCTGGAATGACTGAATGGATTTCTTTTGCAAGAATCACTGACTGTTTATGATTGTTTGAGGTAAGTATTTTTCTTGCTCATTCTAATATAGTTAGCTTATTTTAATGCAGGGATCTATACTGATTCAGTTTTGTTATTAGCCTCAGTTATAATTTATGTAAACTTAATCCATATTAAGGGGGCAATAAGAAGGCACATAGTCGGTGAGTTTGCGACTGTGGTAATTGATAGCTTCAAGTAGCCCTCAATGCATATAGACCTAAAAGCCCTGCGGGATTCCTTCATGAATGTTGCTACATATGGGCCCTAGGTTTTTAAAATTGAAGCTACGAATTATGTCAGGTCCTACTTAAAGATGAGTATCTTAAAAGGGATGAACTTAATTTGATAAGCTAGCTTACGGCATTATATGGCATACATGGTGATCTCCCGCCTTTCAAAAAAATACGGAAGCCATATTAGACACCCAACAATGTTTGGCAATTTCAGTAGGGTCAGTGAGAGTAAACATGCCCCTACGCCTTGTTCAAGTTAAATTACTGCGAACAATTTTTGTCTAACTATGTGTTATATTTGACTTGTGTTGAGGAAAAAATGAAGAAAAAACTTAGAAAGAATTTTTTACCTTCTTCTAATGTAAATCCTTGCCAAATGTGCAGCAGCAGTGGTGAACCAGGGGTGTATGGGGGACTTGTACCACATCTGTGGGAGGTTAGCCCCTCCACTTTTTAAGAACAAACATATAGTTTAATGATTCACTTTCAAACACTGAACCACGTGGACCAAATCATTTTTTGGCCGGCCATGCCCGCTCCCCCCCGGCCGCTGTTTCTTAGAATTGAAGCTCAAACCTACACATGTAAATAAAGATAATCTATGCTACGTACGGTGGTTATCTGCCGATGGACCTGTTTCCCTAAACTGTACAGATTGAAGGGTCTGTAATTGTAATGATCAGTTTACAATTCCAAGATTGAGCTTTCAATTTGCCGTTCATGTTTTTTATTTTTCAACAGATAAACAGTCAAGAAGGTTATGAACCTGCTGTTTTTGTTTGAGAAAAAAAAAAATGGCAGACAAAATTAGAGGTTCTCAAACAGTAAGCTAAAGTTTCTCTGCAAAAAGATCATTTACCAATTTTGCCTCATCTTTGTTGCAAGATATTTTAAGATCCAATTTAAGATCCAATCCATTTAAGATCCCATTTTTATTCTACAACCACAAATCTTTTTTACTTAATTTAATTTATTTAATTAACCCTACATTGTAAGGAATCATAAACAACTAAATAAACTAGGTGTACAGACGACGTCCCCATTGCTGATACTGTGTTGGCTTCGAAATGATGGCCCTTGCTAAATGGAAGATTCACAAAATGTTATAAGTGTGGTCTTTAAAGATCTTAAAGCGATTTATTGGTATGAATCTATCGCACATATATAATGAAAAAAAAAAATATCCTAAATCAAACGTACCAGATGGTTTTTCATGTTCATGGCCATTGGAGTATTCCTTGCGAAAAATAAAATCCAGATTTATTTCCGACCAATATACCAACTGTACAACGATCATGGGATCTAACATGTTTATTCCCTGTGGTATCTTTACAACGCCGCTGCCCCCCAATAACCGAAACAGAAGGCAGCGAAAATATATCCCATATCGCATATATCACGGTGCAAGTTTGCCACAAGCCTCATCCTTTGCAAACTTTGTTAAGCACACAAAGGATAGGAACGAAGTTCGTTTAGAATTTTTTATTGCAAAACACTACACTTTTTAAAACCTCAGAGATATAGAAAAATGTTAGAGGGGTGTTTTAGATATCATTTTGTGATGAAATAACGGTTTCCGTTGGCCTAAACACTAACAATCCATGAAACGGTGGACATTTGAAAAAGGGGTCGCGTAATATTAGTTTATCGCAGTCGCACTGTAACCACTGATCTACATACAATGGATTGGCTACCCAACAGTAATTGTAAAGTAGATGAATGGAGCAACGGGTGGGCAATCTTGTCTACCGAACCATACCATTCCAGAGACACCTAGACACCTGTTTAACATAAGTTGTATCCCGGTGCCCGTTTTTAGAGACATGCATCCCATACGCGCAAATACCATTTGAAAACTCACTGAATTTACTTGATTCTGTAGTCTGTTATGAGTCGCTTTCCACATTTCAATGGGAAACATTTTGTATAAATGCCCGCCTCTAACTACCTGCTGGCTCTTTTTTTTGGATGAACCATATGGCCATCATCTTCAATTACTAAAGCCCAGGTTTCCAATCCATTGTAATAGAGATCAGTGTTCGACACCCACTAATGCGCGGTTCAGCAATCATCGAAACGACTGTACTTTTCAATGTCCGAGTAGCGCTTCTTTTGTATGATGTCAGAGTTTCCTAATTTTATTTTAAAAACTATTTTCTTTCTCAAGAATCCCAGGCTCATTTTTAAAAAATAAGGCAATAAATGTCTGCCATTTTTGATAAATTTATACATTTTTAAAATTAGGTTAAAAACGCGTGTTTTTTTGTTTTTAATTTACAATTTTAAAAGTAAACCATTAGTCTTTCATACAGGGCCAGAACTTGAGCTAAACCACCGATGCATACTTTCAATGGTGTTGAAAGACTAACATGGCTTGTGGCAAAATGATAGCGTAAAAAAATAAACGTGGCTGCTTACTTAAGGTGATTGGGTCACGATTCGATCCGTTCGATAGATTTTTGTTTAAGATTTCGTGTATAAATGACTTTCAATCGTACGTCAAATATCAGAAATAAAAATCTGGGGTCACCGAACACTACTCGTTTTGAGAAAAATTCTATTAAAACAACCTATTTTTTTCCAAAATTTTGTACACACGTCTATGGAAAATTCATTTTTTTTCATGGACAATTTTTTAATATAAAGAAATCGGTTGCGATAAACTTTTGTCCAAATTTTATACAAGTGGCGCACTACCAAGATCTGTCGATTACTTAAAGAAAACGTAGGTGGGTCACCCGCACTACTTTTTCTTTTCTTTTCGAAAATAACGGCATTTTTAGTAGTCTAAAATACCAACGCTATATTGAAGTGCGTAAAACGCCACAAATGTCACGCATGGCAAACGCTTAAAATTGACACGCGGACCAAAAACAGGCACGTCAAATGTTCGCCACCTGATTAAAACTTATGAGCATTGGTTTTTTCCCTCTTTGTAATTTTTAACTTTAATCTTAATATTGATATGCTCTGTTGTTTGTGATGTATTATGATAATCAATAAAAAAAGACTAGGTCAGAAAAGGGAATGAAAAAGTTTTTGAAAAGGTGAGAAGGGGAAAGCAAAGGGCGTGTCCAGATTTTGGTGATTTTGAATTAATGTTACATCTCGAAACCAGTATTAGTTGGGCGAATATAGGCCTCTCTATACTTCTTTCTTAGCAATTTTCTAAATACTGTTGTCAAAATTCGTTCCTTTAACGATATTAATAAAAGTTGTCTTTGGGAACTTAAAAAACCATATGAGCATGTCGCTACGTCGGCTTTTTTATGCCAAGTTGTTGGCCACTATATGCTGCAATGGCGCTGGGCACCAAAAATTTCTGTTTTTTTTTTTTTTTTTTTTTGCTTTGAGAGAGAATCACAAGCTAACATGTAAACAAACCTTAGTATCAGTTCTCTTAACAGTTGAAAGTGTTTAAGACCATCTGCATCCATTCAATGTTTTTTGTAAAATGATTAGAAGTTCCAAGTATAATTTGAGTCAAATTCTTCACGAAAAGATAATCAACATTACTTTTTATTTTACGATCATTTCCTGCCCGGCCGTAAAGTTCCTGAATTATCCTTCTTCTGAACGTTTTCCATATCATGACACAAATTGCTGTTGGAATCCTGAAAAAAATGTCATATATCCTACATGAAATTCGAAAGTGTACATAAAATGTGATTTTTTTTTTGATATCCTGAATTTTCACTGAATGGCAAATTCAAGATAAAGGATCTCATTATACTTTACTGTACTTTACTGCCGGAAATTCTGTCAAAATGACAAGTGATATTTCCTTCAAAACATGTTTCAAAACAGAAATGTTCCTATAAGAACCTAATAAGTGAAATGTTGTTGGAAAACAATATACCCTCTTGTCATTCGAGATGTATTCATTAGACATTTTCAGAGTCCTGACATAGAAATGATAACGAAAACATACTTTCCGATACGACATTGAAAAGTGTTGAAGGCTCTTCGGAAAAAGGATATTAGTTACTTTGAGGCCCCGTTTTACTAAGTAATCACTAAATCTTTGACTCAGTTTGTTTATAATTCATTAAATTCTGTGAACATCACATAGGCCTACTGCACGTACTTCATTGGCACCCTGAAAGGGCCAAGCGTGCGTGCCTATCTTCGAAGACGCACAGTGTACGCAAGTTGGTTTTACGCGCGCGAACAGCTAGGAACGCCAATTCACAATTTTGGCAGAAATATCTTCTTGGAGACTGGTGCGCGCAGCTAACGTGACACAATCACCTTAATTCGTCTACTGCTTCGAAAGTTATGCGTGAAAATGGCGTTTTCCTCGCAGAATTCTCCAATGACCATGCCACCAATCTGGTGCGTCATATTTAGGGAATATTTATTATATATGTTTCCGATAGAATTTATACCAATAAGTCCCTTTAAATGAAATGTGGAAATTAATGTGTGGACTAGTAACGAACAATTTGGGTGGTAAAGATTTTGGTCTGTGCCATTTTGGACTTTCTGAGGGTTTGAGGAAACACGGTTTCATTTTTAAATTCCTAGTATTCATTCAACTAGGCGTGGACTTTTGAAAACATGCAAATCCTTTTCGATGCTCTGTGCTGCTCCAAAAATTAGCCTTCAACATATGACTTTTTTACATTTTTGTTGAAGAGGTATGGTCTAATCTTCCAAAAAAAAAAAAAATCAGTTTTGAAATAAACCAGCCGCTTTATAGCCGAGAAATTGAACGTTTTGGTGAGGGGTCATTTTGTACACAAGTCTATGGGGAGTTATAGTGGTGTGATTCCGTAGGCCTATACTTGAAATACATATAGCTCCTTTCATAGCAACTCAGGCATCAAACAAGATGGGACATTTGCCAGAAAAGGGACATTCCTGCCAAAATATCAAAATTATGACAAAATTCGGTTTTCAATCTTAAAAGTAATAATACTGAAACAAAATAGGAGAAAAAATGGGGTTCATACTTCATGTAAGACTGCAAGGAATTAGCCTAGCACGAAATATTCTAGAAAAGGAGCAAACGTTATAAGTATGTACAGCTTGCATCCAGTAAAAGAGTCTTTACGATAGTTCTAACTGGATATCTTACACCAGGGACACACCGAAAATGGTTTGTCATAATACTTTTATTTTACAGAGGGTCCTCTTACCGGTAAAAGACTACATTGAGTACGCCCTTTTACAAGAAAAGGGCCATGTTAAACTGTTGGGCCGTATTCCAGAAAGTTGTTTAGCGCGATTTTAAAGCTAATTTATTCTAGGTATGGGGCTAGTTAAGAAGTGTTTTAGTTGTGTTTTTGTCAAGTGCGGCGATTCACTGCACTCTCCAATGTGATAGCAAGAAATACCACGATCTTTCCCTCCCAGTTGGTGTAGTACTCTAAAACCACTATGGAAAGCCGCAATTCACTTTGGCGCTCAACCATTAAAAAATAGATCTTGGGTTTCCACGTATCTTTAAATAACAGCATTGTTACCGCGTTGAAAGTTTGCTTAGTAAGCAAAAATGGTTAAACATTTTTTAAACGCATTTTGCTTAAACACAATTTTAAACTTACGGTTAAGCTAAAATCGTGTTTAGTTTAACAGATTTTTGGGAATACGGGCATGATATTTTTCCAGAACTGTGAAACATTGATTTTAATTCATTTGATTTGTAGGAGTTTTCCAAAACACCCTGGCGTATATAGACAAAAGGTAAACAAACGCAAAAAAAAACAAAACAAAGAAACACATAATTTGTTTCATAATACAAACATTGGTAGAACATAATTGTGTGGGTGTGTGTGTGTTTTGTTTGTCTGTTTCAAACCAATGCACCATGCAAGGATTTCTTTTTTAATGTACATTTTTGCTCACTTTTTTCCTCAATATTTTTCTTACTGCAGCCAAATGGGTCTGTCACCTATGTGTAGCAAACCTGACTTTCACGCGTGTATGTTTCTGCCATGACAACCCATTTTGGCACTTGCTGAATTTAGGAATCCTAGGCACCTGGAAATAGCAATTCTTAGCTTGTTACAACATCTTTAAACACAAAACATGCAGGGGCATTTTTGTTTGTTTGTTTGTATCTATATTTGTGTGTTTTTAGTTATTACATCATGTTTTCAAATAACGGTTGTTTATTTGTGCTGATATAGTTTGACAACAATACTGTTGATATTTAATTGCGTTTGCACAGTTTTGTTTACAGGGGAACGTTTGTAGCCTATTTGGTCTCCTGCCTTTTTCTCATATCTTTTGAATTAAAATGAAACACACATGTTGCTTTTTGGTTTGCCAATTTTCCCTTTAAATACACATTTTTTAATCAGAGGGCGTATTAAGTCAATCCCTTAATGCACCAGCTTTGGGAATATCACTCAATAAGGTCAGTTTATTCCCAAAAATTCTTCCTTAAAAAAAATAAAATCCCAGACGCTGATTTAGTAAACGTAGTTTATTTATATGATTAGTTTTGTGGTTCTAAAACCTCTTGAACACTTTATCCCTAAGTACTGACATGCTTTTAGTGCAGTACAGGATATCGCACATTGGCATGCATGTCTGGGATCCAGGGTTGTAGTCGAAGACCCTTTGCCGAGACAACACAATAGGGAATATAAGGAGACAAAGTTGAAATAATGTCCGAGTTACAACACCACTCGCTTAGAGCACATTGAACTTGTGAGAAGAACAGCATTATAACTGCTTACAAAAGACGGGTGTATTGGAAATTACAAAAGACGGAACGAAATTCCTCGGTCGAGACGAAGACAAGACTTTCTGCTGAATTTTGCCATTTTCCACTATGAGCGCCCCTGTCCAAAACCATACGCCACTGCTCTGTTGAAAATCAATGCTTTTGGACCACACGTCCATGCCACCGGCCCTGCCCACCACATATCTCATCTGCACCACACATTCCACCATCTTGCTGGTCTCAGGAAAGGGTCGCAACTATAACCCTCTAAAACGCCCTCTGCTGTGGAGAAGAGCTGTAATACCTTAAATATGTATATGTTTTTCAGGGAACTACTTCTGGGAGGACAGAGACCATGAGTGGGTCCACCACAGCCAGCTGCATCATCTGCAAAACATCTGGTGGGACCAACCTTATAGAGTTTGATATCAACCATGGGAAGCTGTCAAAAAAGCAGCCGAGATCAGGTTACAATTAAGACTGATAAGATATAGAGATGTGACATAGAAGTGAATTGAAACTGGATCAGTCAATCATGCTACCATACAAAGCCATGCCTACAAAAAATTCACTGTGTGTAAAAAAGATCAGCTGGCCAGAGTGCAGATGAACCACCCGCAAAGAGGCCAGAGACAAGAGAAGAGATCCCTTCCACAAGTGATTCTCAAGGGTTGCTGAAGGATAGGCATTTTTTGTCCAAAAGTTAGGAAGAGAGTAAACAAGAAGAAGAGCCTGTCAGATTGTTTGACAAAAGATGGTGTGAGAAAATACTTGAAGCGCTCCTTATAGTACCAATGAGCGCATCAAATCATTGGTGAGTGGTGGTATGGTCTGATTGCAAGGAGGCTCAGTATCATAAATCACTGTCGCCGCGAATTCTTCAAGGAGGTTGAGGGAACTCCAGGACGGCAGACAGCAGAGGCCTACGAATAGAAATCTACAAGCACACACATTTAAGCTATTGCCATATTTATTGAATCAGAAATGATAGCAATCAGCAGGAATGTTTGTTTCATCATTATTTGATTTGTACAAGGCGTAATATCTTGTAGTGGAGGAACAGAGGAGACCTTTGAGAGCTACACAACACAGGCCTTGACAAGAAAAATACAGGAGAAGTTTAAGGATAGAATATCTGTCAAACTTTCTCGATGTGTAGAGGGAATTTCCTTATAAGTCGTCCTTATCAGATGCCGAAGGGAAAAGGCTAGGGTACGGAATGAACAAAGAGAAATACCCAAACCACTATAAGAAGTGCAGCCCTTCACCTAAGAAATGAAATCCTGGGGTGCATAAATGGCGACACCAACTTCAACATATGTTGGACTCCCTGAAGAACCGCTCACATGATTTCTGAGGACGCTGATTGTTTTTTTAGGACTATTCCTTGTGGCTTCGCAAATCTAGCCGTGAGGCCAACAAGGATCATGTGGACAGGGAAAGTCATGTCATGTCATCTGATGCAGTGTTCAATACAGCCCCCCCCACGCGTGGTTCAGTGCGTCCATGGAAACAAACAGTACTAGGCTTGGGCATATGTACACTGAAAGGATCCACACTGATCTTCGGATTCTTAACCGGCTAGGATACAGCCTGAGTTACGATGAAGTTAAGTCGTTAGCAAACGGAATTTGCATTTGCGACTGAGGGGAATGATCGTGATTCGCCAGATGGGTATGTTGACCTACAGCCAGATCTTGCAACAGGACTGCATTGGGACAACTATATGTCAACATGGAGAAACTGGATGGAAAGGAACGCTGCATGAAACTGTTGGATGTGCCTACAGAAATTCAAAAACACATGATAGGCCAATTGCAACTCGCAGTGGGAGGAACAGGCGGCAGTTTGACGGGCGAGAGCGCGAGATTGCCCCAATGCACCGCAGCTAGTAAGGGCGACTTTGATCTGTCCGCTTCAGTGCAGAAAATCAACAGGAAATTTTTGGGGCGGTCAACCGTGCTCAACGGAATGATTGATTTCTATGGTAGTGATGTGCAACGTTAGCCACACCCACTGTTTGCAGGATTCTTTCACAAGTTTGTCATGACGACCTTCCAAAGCAGAAAATCTGTTACAGGCTACATTAGATTTACCGCAACGAAATGAGTTGTTCGCGAAACAATGGAGAAGCATGGCAGTGCCGTAGAAAAACGAAGCGAATTCGCAGTTGTCACATATGATCTGGCAGTGGCTTTAAAAGCATCTTCCATCCAATTCCCTCGAAGCACCGATGTTTGATCGTCTGCTCATAATGTTGGGTAACTTCCATCTTGAATGGCCTTTTATGCGCTGTGGAACCTACATCAACGAATCTGGTGCCGAATACCTCCTGACAGAAAATGGGATATTGGCAGAGGGTTCACTCAATGGGTGATACGGGGGAAGTACTATAATCGGTGCTCCAGAATCCATGAAATCTTGGCAGCAGCAATGAATAGGAAGCTCTATGAGGAGTTGTGTCTGTCACGCGTCCCAGGGGAAGCGAGATACAATGTGTGAATGGCTAAAAAAATGCCCACTAGAGGATAATATTGCAGATTGAACAGATCCTGGAGACAAATCAGATGTCAGAGAAACATATGAACCAATATGAACAGTTTTCTTACAATGTGATTGCAGGGAGTGATGGGGGACAACAGCACAGTACTGTGTGGCTATATATACTTGATCAATCGGATACAAGAGATCTTATGCGAGCAGTCCGAACAAATAAACATACAGGATTATGTTGGATATACTTCCACAGGGTATGATGTCTTCTTTGGACTCAACCGTCCAAACTATGCTCGTTGGGGAGTGCTCTACTGGAGAAGATCAAAAACTTCCGACCACAGTTCGGCATTACTGGAAAAAGGGAGCCTTTTCCATCAGGCGTACCTCTAAAGATTTTTCCAGGACAGCCAGTAGGGAATTGTAACTTGAGCAACGGTAAACAGGGATGCCGCATCACCAATGAAAGGTTATTGTGGCTGCCACTACTCCACCAATTGCAATCCGCGATGGGTATCACTTCAACCCAGCGAGGAATGTCGGTTACCGAATTGAGACGGCTGACGGGACTTATTCCAGAGGAAAAACAAAGAACACAACTTCGTTCAAGCAGAATCCAGAAAGATAACCAGCACATTGAAAAACTCTTCATGCAGTGACGGAATCTTGTGATCCATTCTCTCCACTGCATCTACTTCTGCAGCCTGTTGAAATATTGCTACAGGGAAAGCAGCCTCTGCATCAACTCAGGAGTACCTTACAGAATCCTTAGCAGCTGTTCATGAGTTTTCAAAAGAAATTCAGGCAGGGTGTGCTGAAGATAGCTCAAGGTTGTTAAAGCCAATCAAACGGAGAAAGGTCCAGAATTGTGCAAGTGAGAACACAAAAGCCAAAGCAGTCATCCAGTCTAAATACACCTAGCGGTTAGCAGTCTGAGGGACAGTTTCATCCGCATGATGGTAGTCATTTCTCCAAAACACAAACTTGACTTGGAACATATCTGAGCTATCCTATCACAGATGTTCCACTATCCATTGATCAACCTGATGGTCACTGTCAAAAAGCGAAGAAGCAGCTATAAACAAAGCTGGAGGCGATGCAAGAAAGGCGTGGAAAATCTGCCGGCCTATGATGCAACATTAATGCTGGGGGGAATATTGCATCACTCTTTTCTCTCGGCATTGGCACATATCCTTCTATGGAAATCTGCAGCGTCTATTAGGCCATGTGGGTTCAGAACTGGAAGTGCAAATCAACATCTTGTTTGACAAATAACTGCCTTCGTCCCTTAAAAGAGAGTGAACGGAGATACGTGGGGCGAGGATCAACCATTCATATTGTGGTAGTGAGAATGCAACTAAGCCAGAGCTGACCAAAAATGTAAAAATGGCCATATTTAAGGACACAAACTGGGCCAAATTCCTTATTGCTAGAATGGCAGAAAGAGCAGTATGGACCCATCTTAGGCACAAGGACATGATGTTTTCATGGAGGACATTGCATCGAATCACATTCAATCAAATCAGTGGTAACACGAGGTTGGACTATCCACCCTCAGTTGAAAGGGAAACACGAAGAAGCAGACACTCTACTCGCATCCATGCTGCCACACGTCCCCCGAAGTGTGACTAGCCCGAACCTCAGACACTGGATGTGATGTGATACTCTGGGAATGGTTGGTCGGAAAAAAAAGATTAATGGAGGAGACAATTGAAGTCCATGGTGATGGATTGTGGTTCAGGGAACAAGGCCGGATATGACGTAACCAGCATGCCCATGCATTGAGAACAAAACATAGGCAGGACTACAAGCAGCAAATTGGGGCCGCTCGGCACGCGTTCACAGGCTGTGATTTTACGGCATCCTTTCTACAGGAAGGGCAAGACCAAACCATATGAGATACAAGAGAAGGACAAGGATGGAACTGGAACTTTCATCAAGTTATTCTACAACATGTATCTAGGGAGAGCCAAGCCGACAGAATCAGAAGAGTAGTGTGCTCCTTATATGGCATGGAGACATGAAAGATGGAATGGGCGAATGGGACATGAAGGCGCGTCCAATGACAGTAAAATAAGCAAGGTGAGATTTTAACAGCATGACCTGTGGTATGATTTTGTATTGTACCAAGGATGGCAGGGCTCGTGTTTCAATATGCAAATATAGTCCATTCTCTATCTTGGTGCAGAAAACGCGCGACTATTTTGCAAGCGTATGAGTGTATGTCTTTGATCTTTGCAGCAAACTAAGACTGGACTTAACACTGCTGAAGTCGAAAAAGAAATGCCACTATCATGTGTTCAACTTGTGTTAGATGCTTTTTACTTGCCAAGCCAGCTCAGTTATGAAGTTAAGCTAAGACCACCTACCTTCTTTCCTTCAAAACTAAGCGATTCTTGTAATGATCTCAACAATGTGGTACAACAATATTGCTTAGGAAATGTGCCTACTGATTCCAAAAATGTATGTGTAGTTTATTATAATTGTAAAATGAATTGAACTTCAACTTACGAAATGATATCTAGACCTTAAAGACCACTATCAGTGATCACGCGAAAGAGTCAAATATTTGAAATTTGCAGAGAAAAGTTTTAAAAAGTTTTAATTATTTATTTTTTGGTGATAAAGTTATTTTTGCAACTAAAAAAATGACAGAAAGAAAAAAAATAAGTTTTCAGAAGGTATTAATCTCCATTCAATTAGTGTTGAATGTCCGACGGAGAGTAATGACTAAAATATACGATTTGTATTAGGTTGCTTTGGTCTTATTTGTAAACTTGTTTTCTAGGGTATGTAAGGAAACTAAAAAACTGTGTACAAACCTGCCAAAGTCTTATTTTTTTTTTTATTTTACGCACCTCCCTTCTCCCATCCTCCCCCATACAATCTACATTCCCTCTAACTCTCCCTATCGTCTACGCCCTTCCATCTCACCCGTTTACCCCACCCTACCATCAAACAACCCCTCAGTACCCCCCTAATTCCGCCTCATCCGCCCCCCCCCCCAAAAGTATCACAACTCCCCCCCGACATCCACGTATATCGTCACTATCAACACCCCCCGATACTCCCTTTAACACCCATTCTCTTACACCTCCAGCCATACCCCAACCCCTACCCCAGTACCCCGACCCACCCCACATTCCTAGCAAACCTCTCCCCCCACCACCCCCCCATCACTCCTCCACACGGCCCCTTAACCACCACAACTACAATCAACTTCAACCACCCACACCGATCCTAGTCGCCCCCCACCGTATCGCTTAGCACCAAAACACCCCTCTAAAAAATCTTCCCCCTCACACCTTACCAACCCCCATTACCCTTCATAACCATTACTCCCTCAACACCCCTCCCTTCCCACCACTAACCCACTCACCCCCAAAGTTCACCCCCCATCAACACTACAACCCCCCCATAAACCACAAACCCCTCCCTCAACCAAATCAGCCCTTTCACACCCCCTCCTAATATCATCCCCACTTACTCAACCCCCCTCTTCACTTCACCCTTATACAACCCCTCTTCTACCCTCCTCAACAACTCTCTCATTCCATTCTTCCCCACTTCAACACCCTCAAATCTATCGCCACCCGCTACCCCCCTCGCTCTTACCCGCTCATTTCGATCCCCCCCCTAGCCAGCAACGCCTTAATAGCCACACTTCCTGCCCCAAAAATCTCACCCAGACCACCCACCCACCCCCCCATCCTCCCTCCCCCGACACATCCTTCAACCCCTATGCGATCCACCCTCATCCTCCCCCCACCTACACCCAAAACCACCCCCTTCCCCACACACCTCAATTCCACACCTCACCCCACCCCACCACACCCCACCGCTATACTAATCTCCCCCACCCCTACGCCCACGACACAATAACTACAGCCTCCCAACAACCCATCTCCCCAACATCCACCCCTCCCCCCTCGTCTACACACATAAACCCCCGCTAAATCCACACCCTCTGTCCCACTGCAACCCTATACCCCCCACACCTCAACACAACCCCACCATCCCGCCACCCCCAATCCTCCATCTTCACCCCCTCCAAACCTCCCCCCCCCCGCTCCATACCCCCGCATCACACCCCCCCTATCCCTGTCTCCCCTCATCCTTTCTCCCTCCCCTCCACCCCATTCACCCCCCTCCCAACAAACGACCAACCAACCCCCAACACCCCAGCACTCCACATCCTACCACTATACCCCCCACCGCCACAAACCATTTATATCTCCACATTCAGCCCCACCCCCACACCCTCCCCATTTGATTCCTCTCATTTGATCCTACCCCAAATCCTCCCATACCCCTCCCTACACCCCTCCTTCTCTCCTACGCAAAGAAACAACCACTCCCCCCCATCCCCCGCCACCACCAGCAAATCAACTCCCCCAGCCCCCTCCAACCCACTATACCGCCCCTCTTCACCCATACCCCTGCCACCCACTTACCCCCCCTCATTCTTACCCGGCCCACTACCTCCCCTACACCCCGTCACCACCACCCTTAAATACCAATACCCCTCCCCAACCCCCCCCCCCCCCCAACCACACCCCAAGCCCCACCTATCCCCCCAACTCGCCCCCCTCACCCCCAGCCCTACTCCCCACCACCGCCCCCCGCACCGAACCCTCCAAACACCAAAAACAAGACACCATACCCAACCCCATACACCCCACCCCCAAGACCCACTCGTCTTTCCCCACTCTTTCCCCCCCCTCCCCCTGCACTACGTCGACACTCCCCCCGCCCCACATATCCCAAATTACCTACCCCTCCCCCACACTCCACCCCCCGACACCCTTTCTAAGCCCCCCCCCCCCCCATCCACATCCCCCCCACGTATCCAATCCCCACCTACCACACATCCACCCCCCTCATCACCCCACCACACCTCCCCCCCCCTCATACCCCACACCCCCAAGCATCCCCCCCCCCCAGCCCATCACCCCCTATCCAATACCCCCCCCTGCTCTTCCAGCCCGCTTCTCCACCCCACCACCTCCCCCCTTAACCGACAAGTCTCCTCCAATCCCGCCCCCTTCCACCCTCCCCGCCTCAGCCCACCCCACAACGCGCCCTTAACCGAACCCAGAACCCTTCACAACCCACCCCACACATCCCCCCTCTTACGTTCCCCTTCCCCCCGTACTCCATCCCCCCCCCCCACCCACCCACAACCACCCCCCAAAACCCACTAAAACCAGAGCCTGCTCCGCATAAAAACACATCTCTCATTCTACCACACCCACTCCTTTTAAAAACCAATTCTCCATCCAGCCCCCCCCCCCACACACCCATATCCCCTCCCGTTTAATTCGTCCTCTCCTCCCCTCCACTCTCACCCCCCCCGCCCACTCCTCTTCGCCTACCGCACACTCACTGGCACCCCTCACACACGGCACCCCAGTCGCTCCTACTCCCCATTTCCCACCCCACCCCATCCGCCCCCCTCCTCCCACCCCCCTACTCCCCCCCACCTCTCCACTCCCCTTCTTCCCCACCTCCACCCCCCTCCTCACTACCCCCCACCTCACAGCAACTCTCCCCCACCAACCACCCCCACCCTAACCCGAATACCCCATCCCCCACCATACTCACCAACCCCCATCCCCACCCTCCACCCCCATCCACCTAACTACCCCATATTTCTCTAATTCCCCACCACCCCCACTCCCAATCACACCCGCAATAAACCACATCAATCTCTACCCCCCCGACCCAACCATAACCCACCCGCATTCAGACCTCCTCCTCCTAATGATAGTAACCTTACTTCGCATAAATCAAGTCTAGTTCACCAGGAAACTTTTAGATAACAAAAATAAATGTATAAATTGAGGACAGTATCAATGCATACAGCCACAAAACCAGAGGTCATTTTTGTAAATCATGAACCTTCTCTTAGCTTAAAATGCAATCACTATGGCTTCAGAGGTAGTGTCTTGGATTGGTTCAAAAATTACCCCCAAACAGAACACAGTTTGTTGATTACAATAATCACAAATCTCAACAAATATATTGACATGGATGCCCCAAGGTCTATTTTAGCAACCCTTGGGA
Source organism: Ophioderma brevispina (assembly GCA_023653785.1). Lineage (NCBI taxonomy): Eukaryota > Metazoa > Echinodermata > Ophiuroidea > Amphilepidida > Ophiodermatidae > Ophioderma > Ophioderma brevispina. Next base: position 43,403 of record JAMKCH010003109.1, read on the forward strand.
TTCTCATTTCGGTTAATGATATCCAAAGCTGACTCCCTGAATTGTCTTTTATATTATATGCAGATTATACCAGTGCATTTTAATCACACCAGATATTGATAAACTAAAGACAATAATGAATAATGGGATCAGTAAACTAAACACCTGGTTCACGTAAAACAAAAAGTTTCAGGGGAGGGCGGCCAAGAAATCCAAATTTCAGACGTCGCCATTGGTTTATAACACGTAAAAGCGAAAATCTTGACGAAAAATCTGAATTTTTTATATGTTGTAACGTAAGATTTTTGTATTCCAAAACCGTTGGAGTTGAAGAAGCATCTCAATGGAAGGGTATTTCTGAATTTGTTGTATGAATAACGAACGAGGACGCGGTCGTATGTGGGTCATGGGGAACACCCATGACCACCCCACATCAAAGCACCCCAAATTGGTTTGTGGTTTGCACTCAGTATACTGCAATTTCTTTTGACATTTTGGTGAGTTGCTAAAGAATGAGTGCTTGGCCGCCACGCCTGCAAATTTTCACTAAATCTTAAAAAAACTATATGCTTTTTGACTCAAAATAAAACAAACAAATTAAATAATCATTTGGAATATCTCTATCGATAATACTAAAAATAAATCAAGTTTAAGGCTTTTAAAATTTTTGGAGTCACATTGACCAAAACCGTAACTGGAAAAATCCATTGAGGAAATAGTGAGAAATGTTCAAGTAGTATTGGTATTCTTTATATTAAGGTAAACACAAACTTTCTTCCTGAAACTGGCACCTTTTAGTCTCTATACATACTGTTTCTCTCACATATACATATGGTATCACTGCATGGGCAAGGGATGCAATGCTGAATGCAGAAACTGCACATTCTACAAAGCGTGCACTGAGAGCAGTGAGCAATAGGGATTACAGAAGTGCAGCTAATCCTCTATTTGTAAATACAACAAAATAAAAATAATGGCTTTGTGTAACTTAATATTGGAACTTTCATGTCAAAATGCAGCAACAATCTTGCCCTCCACATTTGATAACATGTTTGTAACAAACCGCAAATAACACACTTTATACAAGACATGCTTCAGATATCAATACCTAATATTTAATTGAGTTTAGTGGTAAATCTATATCATTCCTTGGGGTTAAACAATGGACAAAACATCCACCAATTGTCAAAAAAACTCAAAATTCCTTCACTCTTTTAAATTTAATTATACAAAGTAACGCATTCAAATGTAAACTAATAGAAACAGAGTATGGGACTGACAGGCCATTATTTGCTGACTTTCCAGTACTCTTCCACATTTGATTTAATGAATTAAATACTATCATGTAGTAATATGTATATACTGATGTATGAATGTGGCAAGGAAATAAATATGTTATATGTTATGTTATGTATCTATTGCCATAACCAATATATGCCATCGCACCACTCGTATTAATGCGTTGTTCTCGTAACCTGAATTAAAGCACATGATACAGGGTAGTTGCTAAGGATAAAGTAAAATTGCCTTCTTAGCAAGTGAAAATCGCATATATTTTTATTACTTCAGGAAAACCCCATGGCATGCAAAAAAGTGGACTGCGACACTACTACCACCATGTAGCAAGACCTTTGCGAACAGACACAAGCGTGCACATTATGTGAGCATTATCTGGGGTAATGCCGATTCCCCACAACCAGAGCATGACTGATACATTGACCGTATGGATGGAAGTATGAAAGTGGGACATTACCGACCCGACTGGTTTCATGGTCTTTATGCAAGTTCCAGACAATCTTCTTTGAAGACAATTGTGAGAGTGAAGCAATGCCGGTCAAGCGGAGGATGTGGAAGATGGCACTTGACATTGAGACACAAGTCCAGGACCAGAATGGAAGTGAAGACTCAGGACAGTGAAAAATGAGATGTAAACTTGCCCTATTGTCGTTCGTGGGTTTACCGATCTTAATTTTGAAAGTAGTACATTGAACTAAGGGCAGCTTACCTTCAATTCAAGGTTTGCAAAAAAGTCATTCTGGGAACAAACCTTGATATGTCTGGTTAAGAAGGCATATTATAACGATAACATTTTAAGGGGGGCCCCAAAAGTTTTGGTTTATTCTGTTACTAAGATTTTGCATCGTGAAATGGAAAATACTAACAAACTGCATGTTATTAAAGGTCACCTCATATCACTTAATTTTTTTTTTTTTGGGGGGGGGGTCTGGGAAAATACCACGTGAGCCTTGTACAAACTGGTGGAACATATCATTTACTTTTTATTTCCCAAAATATTATTTTGCTCAAAGACAATTAAATTTTATGATGTCCTTAAGCTCAAGTTGATTTATAGTGTGCCCTCAAGATGTTCTTTTTCTTTTCAGTAATTACAACTGAACTGATATGAGGTTCCAAGGTGCTAAAGTAACATGTAACCCACACCATTTTTGGCATCTTCCAAGTAATTTTGCACAATTTGGTGTTAATAAATCTTTGGAATTAAAGGTTAATGAGCTATACAACAAAGTAATTCATAAAGAGTAGGGGTATTTTGATATACTGTTGTCTTAAACGTATTATAATAGTAACTTTAAAATAACGTGGCGCTATATAAAAATAAGCTTGGGCACAAAATGTCAATTTTGGACATGTTGGCCTTGGGCTAGATGTGTACTTTAAATGATCAAATTAAATTGAGGAATTACACATTATATCTATGGCTACCCACATACATTTTTATGGAAAAGGAGAATTCTGGTGGAACAAGACAATGCTAGCACTATTATGGTATGGGTCATTTTGTATTCTTTCGACTGTGATGATCATCTGAACCTGTTTTAGCTGGTCCTTTTACTATTTACTAGCTAGGAGGGGGGCCCGAGGGTCCATTTAGGGGGGTCTGGTAGCCTAAGGTAGCAGATATTTGTTCTTCATAGGTCATTCGTATTCCTTGAGCCATGTCCTAGCTCATTTACATTTAATTTCACCTGGTACCCCCAATATCTAGGCTAGCATAATGGACAGAAGAGCTTAGGCGGCACATTGAAGTGTCTGGTTCCTGTAGTCCAACTGACGGTTTGTCTGGTAGAACACATTTTGTACCCCACAAACTCAAATGATTAATTTGACACTATTCTGATGGTACCTCGACTCATCTAAGTAGACCAATTTGGCGTCCCCTTGTGGGGGTCTGGCGGACCCGTTCCAACGGGAAAAATGTCTGTCGTTTGGGCTGCGGATATAGGTTGGGTGCCGCACACTGGTGTGGATTTAAGTTGGGTACCTCTTATCTATTCAGACCCCATTTTTGGCCCCTTGGGGACCCCCAGGACTTGCACCCAACCAGTTGGTACCCGGCAGCTCCCATTGGTCTGTTCATTTTAAGTGACCCCTATACACTCCCAGTGGTCAATATTGGTACCAATTCATATAAACCCCAAATGTCTCTGGGCTGATGCTCAATATGAGACTCGGTTCAGTGAAGTAGTAATCGCGTAAATGCACAATAAAACAGTCAACTTAACATTTTAACCTTGAAGGGATAAAACGGAAGGAGAGGGACAAAATGAAAGAAAAAAGGCGAAAAAGGGGAAAAATGGACATGGAGGGTCAATGAGAGGGAAAAGGCTAGAATCAACTGTTTTTTCATTTTGGGTTCAATATCTCCAAATGGGTACCAAAGTAAGTCATTGTGTATTGCCGTAAGAAATCCGGGATTAAGTCCGAGTCGGGGTTTACAAAACTTCGAGATGTAATAGGTATAAGGGTAGGAAATGGTATCTAGAATCGGAATGTTCAAATCGGCTTGTAGGAGTACGAAAAAGTTGATTGATATCAGTGGTTGTTAGGTATGTCTTGTATGTTGTCGTATGTTTTTGTCTCTATGTTATAATTATATGTAGGTTTATTTGAAGAGGTCACTGCAACCTCACGCTCTGCGGTTAGTAGTGTTCCTCATACATCACTTTTGCATTTATATAACCTAGTGTATATATACAGTTACAATTATAGTGTTAATATATTTAAACTTCGCTTATTTATATCGTATATGATCTTTATTGCTTTGTATTGCTAGTTTTTGTATATTGCTTTTGTGATGAATAACCCCCAAAAATTTGATTGATTGATTGTTGAATTAAAATAAAAGATTAAATATTGTCAAATTGTCTTGACCCTGTTTAACGATTTTCAGCATATTCCTAAGTCAAGTTTAAGGAATTTCTAGAGATAGTTCGAAGTTTCAGCTAATACTGATATGCTTACCCACCACTTATTTCTAGTTGGATACATCGATTACAAAAAGGTTATATTTCCAGGTCCAAAAGTGCAAGAAAACCCACTTTTCAACGTAGGCGCGGATATTAAAATGCTAGTCGAATTGTTAGGTAATCATTTCGGGGAGCACTTTCGACCCCAAGTAATATCTAAACCTATCAAACATGCATCGATAGCATTAATATGGCCAACTGGTTCCGCAAATTTATAATTATATTTATACGCAGGATCGAATATTGATATCTAAAACTTATATTAGAGTGCCTACAACTTTCAAAGACTTCCAAGGACTACTTAACTTATTAATTCAGGACTGGTTTGTAATTAACTGTTCAAGGTGCGTATAAACGGTTCAACGGTGGGGGAAAAGTGGTCCAGACTTGAAGCTTACAAGTAAGCCCACGCTTTGATGATTCATCTTTGCTATTCTTGGCAACGTTCGTTCAATTGACCAATCACACATCCAAACGCGAGCGTATGAACGATGAACCACTATTTATTTGTTTAGACCCGAAAACTTGGCTTTCAAACATTATTATCACCTTATTATTAACGCTACTTATTCCATACGACATACAAAACGCATGCTTTTTGATGACGTAGGGGAATACAATACGATGTAAAAATAAACACCACAGATAGCAAAAAGAGTGGCTTCATCATCCTCATTAGTACAGACCCACGAGAAGAACGATTATTCGTTGTCCAAAAAATGACACCCATGATTTTCAGATTCTACAGGATTTGTGTGTAATGAGAAAAATATGGTTGTCAAAATTGTATTTTATGAAAAAAAACTAAACCAAAAATCAATCCATTTCCATGTACTTTACCTCTGTTACATCATCGGCCAAGTTGTCACGGTCGTTGCTTTTCAAAAGCGTTTTTTTTTTGCCCCATACCAGTGGGGGTTTGTTCTGCACTATAACTCAATCCTTACACTTTGTTTTTTAATGAGTATGAGGCAACAGCTAAAGGTGTTGGAGTTGGTGGAGCCAGTCAAAACTGTCGATGGTTGGGGTTTGAGAAGGATGTCCTCTGGTGGAGGAAATGTAGGGGACTCATTGAGAATTGCGATCCGCAGTCTATGATGGAGAGCCACATGGCAGGCTAGAGATGTCGCAGCCACCAGCGGTGCATATTGCTGTTGACACGACTGACTCCTGTGCAATCCGTTCAGGGTGACCCATTCCTTAGTGGAAGATTGCTACCAGGTGGGAGTCCTGTATAGGCGTGATAGTGATTGGTCTGGTCTTGGCGTCGGCTCGCTCAGGGCCGTGTTCCAGGTAGGTAGAATGTTGAAGGAGAGCTGGAGAGTTTAACAGAAAGGTCGACGAGAACGCAATCTCTGTCTGCCGAGCTGGTGTGATTTTTTGACAGTGCTGTGCGAAGGATGGCGTTGTCCAACAGGATTTACTACCATTTAGGGTGAGAAGTCTCTAGAAGCACTGCGCGTGCACTGCCTGAAAGCACTGGCACACCTTTACGTGTCGTCTTGAAACACAGCGGCGCCCAGTTGAATCTTGGCAAAACCTTGGCAATATCTTCACTACCCCCTTAGGGAGTTATCAACCACATCATTAACGGCTGGGCGTACGGAGGTCCGGTAAGTACATATATCCTGTTTCTAAAATTGAAAGCATAAATTGAAACCAGCGTTTGAAAATTATCGACTGAAATACCGAAGGCATTGTGGGAAAAGGGATGCGGGACGTAGCGATTTGCGTGTTTCACTTCTTCCGTTGTTTGCGAGCACGATAGTGACCCGACACAAATGTTCAATTTTCCGTAGGTTATCTCTAGGTTCAGACCCAATTACGATACATAGGCCACTATTGAAAACAAAACATATAGTAACGTACCCTCTGATGCAAATCTCTTCATAGAACCCTTCGTATTCCGGCGATAGTGAGATTTAGTTTCATTTGCATGCATTCCCTATGACGGATGATAACGTTAATCTCTCGCGCAGTACTCATTAGAAATATCTTTGCAGTCTGTGACACGACTAATTACTGTCGGACCGCCGTAGGTTGAGGGTGGGACATTACTCCCACAACAACTATAACCCCACAGACCATCCAGCCAAAGGCCTAAAAACACCCAAATCCATCTACATCCCTTAAACAACAAGAGAAATTGAAAAAACTTGTGCAGATAGCGTGATTTGGATTTTTGTACCCATTGCGGTTACACCTGGAGATTGCGCCAAAATTACTTGGCCTATTTAGTGTCGGTAACGAATTAGACCAAAAATATTCCTAACTAATTGTCTAGTTAGCTGGACTAGTTTATAATATAGGTTTATTTTTGGAAAAAGGAGAAAAACGTGAAAAATAGATCAATACAAGCAAGTTCTTACCTTTCAGCTGGCTCAATTTTCGATTGCTGATATCAAGTCATGCCACACCCCAGGCTTACAAAAAATAGTGAGTAATGGTCTTTTTGTCAGGAACCCATTTCTAAATCAGATCGACCACATGATCGTTGATTTTGGATATCAAGGGTACCGCGAAACCGTTATTTCATTCCTTGTTCAAGCTCATGCAGAGTCTTTAAACAGCGCCTTGGCTGTTGGAGTCAAAAGACGTAGTGCCTGGCAAGAATAGCCGGCCAATTAGCGATGCGGATACGGTATAGGTGGCGCTGTGTGCCAGCAGTACAGATGTATGGGAGCGTAAATGGTGTGTGGTATAAACTCAGATGAGTGGGACGAAGGCAGCCAGTAAATGGTTCTAATGGTCTCGTTGAGTACGTGTCCAGCCTTCTGTGTGTGAGAGGCGTTGCACGATGCTGGGATGGCATATTCAGCAGTGCTATGACCAAAGCCAGGGCGGTGCTGCATAGAGTGGATGGGGCTAGCACCCAATGAGATCCAGCAGGGCGGCACAGGAGGTTATTCCTCGAAGCTACCTTTGACATACTGACTCGAGATGCTGACGATAAGGCAGGGCGTTGCAGTATTTGGGGCGGGGGGGGTTGCGGGACTTCGAAAGAGGGAACCTAACCCCCATAAAATGGTCATTTTGGGACTTTTTGAACATTTGAATTATCAAAAAGTGTTTTTTTAAATTCTTTGATTTTTTTTTAAATTTGTACTTTTTTATCAAAAAATTCAGCAAAAAGTGAACCATTGCCCCTTTTGTGGGATATAGGGGAGTGCAACCGCAAATCCCCCCGTACGCGGCCTGCCGATAAGAAGCTTGCCGTTCAATAGGATTCTATGGCGGATGCGCTACATGAGATTGATTTGAAGCTGGCAGTGAGCCTCTTTGGGTTGGTAAACACTCTGTTTTCCTCCTCAAGTCATCCATGTACCATGTGTGAGGAGCTTGTTCAGAGTATTTTGTACTATCAATATAGCTGCCTAATCGATAGAAAGACGAAGGCTGCAACCCAATGGTGTCCCCTGTTCAATGATTCACATCAAGTCTTGAAACATTACGCTCCAGGTCCTTTCCAAAAAAGTTTTCACAACTGCTTGTGGACATTCATGCAAAACATGGACCGAGTTAACCAGTCTCGATCTCCGATGATGAAATGAACTTGAGACTAAATAGTAATAGTTAATAGAGAGGTCGATCCTCATTTACTGGCAAACAGTGTTTCGTTTTCGGCCAAATTTTGGTGAGATTAGCGTTAAAATTGAAATGTGTTTTCTGTTTAATAAGATTTCACAATGTCCACTGTAAGAAGATATGGTGATAGATTTATTTTATGCTCATACTGCCTACGAATTTTCGACAAATGTCCCCACCTAATCATTTTAATTCGAATAGATTTCGAATGCTGAGAATAATAGTAAAATGACAAACTCATATGGTTTCAATTTGTTAATGGCAGACAGTGGCTATTATAAGACCCTCAGGTGTTCTCAAAACTTTACAACCATCTAGCCGATTCTTATGTTATTACAATTAAGAAAAAATTGTCATTTTGCCCATGGTGGTCCAGGAAATTTTGTACTTTTGAACATAGTGGCTGCAGCCATATTGGATTTAGAGGTCAGGAGAATGAGCTCACTTCATAAAACCCTTTTAATGTTTTGTAATGCTAGAATTAGTAGGACTGACACCCCCTTTTTTGTCTTTTGGCACATCCGGTACCGGAGATCCGTAGAATTTTGTACTTTCCAACATGGCGGATGGCAGCTATATTTGGATGTTAGATGTCAAGATGATTCTCACTAACTCATAAAACGCGTTTAATGATTTGTTATGCTTGAATTAGTAGGACGAGAGCCAATCTTGTTTGTCCTTTTAGCTTCATTTATTGCCAGAGATATGAGGATTTACTGTTTTTCAAAATTCGGATGGCCGGGGCATTTTGTTTATGTCATCGTTTGAACAGTTCTGGGACATCGATTTTGGCACTTTTGATATTTGTTAAAGCTACCTTAATCTACCAGAAAATGCCAAAAACCTGTTTGCAATTGTTTGGGGTCAATGGTGCTAAATCTTTACTCTACTAAGGGAGTTTTATCAACCACAAAATCATTACGCTGAGCTACGGTGCGGTCCGGTATACCTCCTATCCTGTTTTCTAAATTGAAAGCTAAATTGAAAAACCAGCGTTTGACAATAGTTCTCGACTGAAATACCGAAAGGCATTGTGGGAAAGTATGCAGCCGTATCGATTGCGTGTTCACTTTTGCTGGTCCTTGTTTTGCGCACCGAAGTACCCACACAAATTTTCATTTTCTCGCTAAGGTTCTATAGTTGCAAGACCAAATTACGATACATAGGCATAATTGAAAACAAAACATATAGTAACTGACCCTCCATGTAAAATCTCCATAGAACCCCCCTTCGTATTCCGGAGATATTTGAGATTAGTTTTCATTTGGCAATGCATTCCCCTATGACGGACTGATAACGTTAATCTCTCTCTCGCGCGAGTACTATGTAGATATATCTTTTTGCAGTCTGTGACACAGACTACTTACTTTCCGGACCGCCGTAGGTTGAGGGTGGGAAACTCTGTGATAGCGTGATTTGGGATTTTTGTACATTGTGCGGTACACGGGAGATTGCGCCAAATACTTGGCCTATAGTAAGATTTTACGCACCACTATTCCTAACTAAATTGTCCAGTTAGCTGACTAGTTTATAATATAGGTTATTTTTGGAAAAAGAAAACGTTGAAAATACGATCCATACAAGCAATTTTCTTACCTTTTGCAGCTTATGAGCTCCAAGTTTCATTGCTGATATCAAGTCATGCCACACGCAGGTTACAAAAAATAGTTGAGCTAATGGTCTTTTTGGCGGACCATTCCTAACATCAGATCGGACCTACCTGATTCGTTGATTTTGAGATGATCCAAGGTACCGCGCACAACCGTTTTTTCATTCCTTGTTCAAGCTAATTGCAGAGTCTTTAACACAGCGCTCTGTTGCTAGGGAGTCAAAAGAGTCTAAGAATAGCCGGCCAATTAGCGATTGTGGGAAACGGAATAGGTGGTGCTGTATGCCAGCAGTACAGATGCCATGGGAGCGTAAATGGTTTTGTTTGTGTGGTATAACTCAGAGAGTGGGACGAAGGCAGCCAGTTTATATTTGGTCTCATGGTCTCGTGCTGAGTACTGTGTCCAGCTTCTTTGTGTGGAGCTGTTGCACGATGCTGGGATGGCATATCAGCAGTGCATAGACCAAGCCAGGGCGGTGCTGCATAGAGTGGATGGGCTAGCACCCCATCAAGATCCAGCAAGGCGGCACAGGGGGTTATTCATCGAAGATACCTTTGCACAAACTGACTCGAGATGATGCCGATCAAGAGGGCCCGTATAACAGGATTTATGGGGGGGGGGTGCGGACTTCGAAAGAGTGGACCTCCTAACCCCATAAAATGGTCTTTTTGAGACTTTTGGAACATTTTATATCAAAAGGCAACTTTCTTGTGATTTTTTTTCTAAATTTTGTACTTTTTTTATCAAAAAATTCAGCAAAAGTGAACTATTGCCCTTTGTGGAATTTTAACGGGGAGTGCAACCGCAATCACCCCCCCCCCCCGTACGGGCCTGCCGACTAAGTAAGCTGCCGTCAATAGGATTATATGGCGGATGCGCTCCATTGAGATTGATTGAAGCTGGCATGAGGCTCTTTGGACGGTAGGGTAAATTGGAAGGCAGTAGCGGTTGTCTTGGCTTCACTCAATGAGTCGCCAGGTCTTGAGATATGCTGCAAAGTAGGGCCATATCTGCAGTAGTGTACTCTAAGAAACTTCAGTCCAGTTTCTGTACGAGTGTTTAGGTAAAAGAAGGAAGAAACAATTCTGCACCATGTGTTATTTTCTTGAGTTCTTGCTTTATTTTGGTATGCGATCCTGCAAAATGAGGATTCCATACGCTAAATCCCTTTTTTGTAAATTGGCAACCTCCAATACTTATCTATGAAGGATCGATGGAACCCATACACCAGGACTCTAGCAAACTAACTTTGTTAGCTTCATTTTATTGGTCCTAAAAAACGCATTGAGATGTTACAAATAAATTCCAGCACACACTATGGCGCTAGTCAAGATGGCGTCCAAAATGGCTGCAAAATTAAAGAAATTGGGTATTTAATATCAAGACGTAATAAATTAGTAAAATTTATATAGATATTTGCCTGGTCATGGCTATCTAATTGGCTAGTATTTGATTTTTTGCCCTATCTGAAAAAAGCCAGTGGCCTAAACTGGCCACCAACATAGGCGAAAGTTAACGAAAAATGGGTGGTGTTTAAAGGTCCCAGGCAAGCAAAATAGGAATTGATGTGGTTTGGGTCAAGTTACAAGGAGGGATAGAAAGCATTCAATATTTGGGTTGGTGATGACATCGTAGTGAAACTATTGATTTTTTTAGAGAGTATAGAAAAGTCGCAGGTACTGGTGTGAATCTATTTCATGAATACTAACTGAAAATCAATCGTTTCACTAATGATGTCACTGGTAGTTTATTTTTCTGAGCCTGTTTATTGGAAGGAATGCCCCGTAAAGATGTAGTAGGTTGAACTTTGTCGGTGCGTAAATGCCAACAACTTTCGTTAAAAAGCTTCTAGGTAACGTTCTCTCATCTTTTCTGGTCATTTTAGTGAAAAAAATGTGTAGTACCTCACTGGGGTAAGTCGAAGGGGGGAGGATGGGCGGGAGATATTTTATGGTGCATTTTGAAAATATTTGCACAGCATGGCGCTCTAAAACTCCATGTTATGTAAAACTAGCCAATTGACATCATTTTTAGAGCTGAAAACGCATGAAAATCGATATTCCTACGTTTTTTAAGCGCAAAATTGGATTTCGCTATGTTTTTGTTGAAAATTAATGATTTTGCCGACTCCGGGACTTGATGACGTCATTGTGATTGCATACTAGGTATGTTTGTGTACTTATGTAGGGTATCAATGGAAAGTGGGAGGACCCTAGCTATCCATGATATCAAAATCATAAGCAGTGGGTGCCCGGTAAACCGCGTTACAAAAAGGCTTGATAAAGCGAGGGTTGGTTAATATCAAACATGTAATAATTATAAAATTACCCTTTAATATAATGGCCTGGTCATAGGAATTTTTTAATTTCTAGTATTTTGAATGTTACCATATCAAAAAATACAAGACTGGCCCAAAGATGGCCGCTAAAATAGGCAAAATTAAATGGGCAAATTAATTTCACAATTGGCCAAAATTAAATTTACATACAGTTGACGTGTTCGTTGATTCTTGTTGTGTATTGTTATTTGAATTTTTTGCCATATCTTAAAATGCAAAAAAATGGGGGCCCAAAAACCACCAATAGGTAAAATTGCACAAAATTGTAACGCATCATTCGTCAAAGTGTAGTAAATCGGTAAAAAAATACCACGCTTAATTGAATTTTAAGACAGAAGTCAGGAAAGTTTGCCGTTGTGGAGCTTTTCAGATTTGTTTGGACTATGCAAAATCCCAGTTGGACACTTCTAGCACTCCTAGTTTCTGGATAGGTCAACAGGGAGGGTATTCCCTGTCCGGCATGTAAACGGTTGGGGCTCCGGCTCTTGGGGATGACTGTGGACACCACATTCACGGCCAAACCCTGTTAGTCCACTGCGCGGTAAACGGGACAGTTATATCATACCTGAACGAGGACGGAACAAGGAGACGGAGGCTGTAGCGGAAATGTTTCACTGCTGCTCTGGTGACAGAAACGGGGAATCAACACCTCATAGCACCTTATAGAATTGGACCCGTTCTAGCAGGCACTCTGTAATGAAGGGGGTCTCGGGACATGGCGGACCCTTAATGTCCGGATAGGCCATTATCACATTTGTACTCTCTTCGAGTCTCATTTGAAAATTCCAACATAATAGCCAGTGGTTATGATCCCGAGGGTACTTGAGAAGGTTTGTTCCGGTCAAAACATTTTCTGGTGCTGCTCGTGGCGCCTATGTGATCAACAGCCCAAGCTGGAGCCGTGGTTTCCTAAGCATGGAGTCTGCATAGGGCCTGTGGTGCCTACAACCACAACGTTTACCCCATCCAATGAAAGTACAATAGGCCGTATAGCAGAGTCTTAGCCAATTTTTTTGTGGGTTTGAGGGTGGTCTTCTAAGAATGCCAGGGGTTTGGGTTTAGAACGACATTGCCACTGTCCAACCAGTGCTTCAGACGGGGGTATGACCAGTTCCTTCCCTATCTGCCCATTAAAGTGTTTGCGGAGAGGCTTGGCCATCCGGTGAGTCGTGTTTCCACAAGGGGTTCTTCCCTGGTGATCTTAAATAAGAGTCTTTTCACCGCACAATAGCAAAAGGTGTTAGTTCCCGTAGTATTCGTATTTAGAGCAATTTTACCCGAACCTCAATTAGTACCTGGTTGCTATTTAAAGTGTGACACAACGTTTAGGCATACATATTCCAACATCCATGCGTCTTTAGATTTAGAAAGTCTCCAGAAAAATGGAATGGACTTTTGCCATTCCTGGCAAGATGGCCGATAATACGAACGGTGGAAGACCTCTATTACCTCGCCTCAGCCTGTTTGAGCTCATTTTTTGCGTGTGGTGGTGGCCTGTCCACAGGTGTTCGGAGGTTGCAAGCCCTTCTACTGAGAGGCCCACCTTTTTTACGGAAGATAGGGTTTACATCTGGGCCAATTTGTCACACTTGAGATCATGTGTACAACTTTCAGACAATTTTACATCTCTCCCGTCTTTTTGGGTGTTGTCTTGGACTTGTATTATTGCATGTTTGATATATAATACCCCATTTTCTCTAATTTGCATATTTTGGCGGCCATCAGTTGAATATCACAAAGAGTGCCGGTAATTAATTTGGTAAAATCTCAAAAGGTTATAGGACCATAAACGAAAGTAGAGACCTGGGGGGGGAGGAGGGCGTGTCAGGGGATACATTCCGTAGATACTCCCAATAAAATGCAACTTGCCAATTCCTTAAATGGGGCTATTAGAGTAATTAGTGAAGGGACAGTAATAACTGTAAACTTGCATGTAAACAGAGAGTCTTTGGATCAGTGAAGGCATTTGTTGCTCAAAAAATCTAAAAAAAAATTGAAAAAAAAATTAGTTTGCATGTCTTTAACAATGTATTACATACTAAATATTGGTTGTATAATGGTTGGTTTAAAATACAAGTTGTAATATAAATTTTACATCAACTTTCTTTCTTTTGATCTTTCTTTCCTTTGATCTGTTTTCTTTCTTTCTTTCATCTTTCTTTTTTTGTTTAATCTTTCTTTACCCAGGTTAGCCGTTTAATGTTAATATACTGGTTTTGAAGGAGGGCCCTGCAGCTACAAGTACAACGCATACACCTACAGATTGCTTAAAAAAAACGAGAGACTGAACCATCCCGTCTGCCACCCAATCAACATCACCTCTTGCACATGTCAACTACAGACTCAAAAAATGTATAAAAGGAGGATTGTATTTTGTCTGTACAAGATTCTCCTTACAAAACTTGTGTATTTTTTAATCGGTTTTCTAAAGAATAATTTGCGCGCGTGTTTACGTCCAGCGTTTCAATAAAGCGAGCAAATTATGCTGCGACCACTGAATAACCCACTGATGTCGTGACGCGAGGAAGATAAATACACTACTCACGGATTCAATATTACTGACCTAGGGTAGCGGGCAGATCTCATCGCGTTTACAAAGGTGACGCACCCCACAAGTAATAATTTGTTAAAATACATGGTCTAAAATGATCAAAAAATCAGTTTGCATGACCTTTAACTTAAAAAAAAAAAAAAACTTTTCTTGAAAATGAATTAAATGTAAAATAATAAAAAAAATTCCCCTTTTTTTTTTTTTTTTTTTTTGAATATCGGTAAACCAGGGCTGTGTACCAACACGTTCCATGACGCCAGCAAAATAATGGTGCTATTCTAAGTAAATTCACCCGTTATGAATAGGAACATACTTCAGATTCTCTGAACGCAAAGCCATTGTTATTGTCCATGGCGTTAAAGCTGTTGAATTGTTTTCACCGCACCGTTTAGATTGAGTACGGCTCATTCACAAAGAAAATAAACTCAAACTTCTTCTGGGAGTTCAATAACTTTGATCGTATATATTTCATTTATTCAAAAAGAAATGAAGATGAGCAAAAATCATGAAAGAATTTTGATGGCAAGCTAGAAAACTAACATCTTGGTGCAGAACCAACAACCATAACTTAATCATATTAAGATAGGACCCTCTTTCTATTCAATTAAGTTGGTTTGGCACCGGTACGTTCACCTGCATCTTCATATAGGTTGAAGATTTTCGATTTGCTATGAATGCAATAAATTAGAAATGGAGTCCAGTTAGTTATGGGCAAGGAGTACACGTTTGGTTTCTTGCAAAGATGTTAGGTCACAGTTGTGCCAAAAAAAAATTTTCTCATGAGCGTTGTTCATCTTCGTTTCCCCTTTCGAATATAAAGGATTGGAAAAATATAAGGTCAAAGAAAATTGACACCACAGTAGAAACCTCTAACTTTATTTAATCATGAAGAGGAGAGGTAATTTGTGTTCCAGTCATGAAAAAGCTTAATCTAAATCGGGGTGGGGGTGGGGGGATGGTATAACACTCAATCTTCTTTTTCAGTAGCATGGGGATAATAACCAATGGACTCCTATGCAGTTCCAGATGAAAAGGAATCTGTGAAGGGTTTAGTCTTCTACATACCGAGGGATTGAATTATCAAATACCCCCATCAATATTTGCTGGAGTCAATGAATCATGTTTTACATTGTTGGTCATGATATTCAGGGAAAGAAGTTGAGATGACATTTTTAATTCATTTTCTAGAGAATGTGCACATCTAGATGTGAGAACATACGTCGAACTGCATTATAATTTGAGAAAAATTATTTCTGAAGAATATGTACCTTCCAGGTGAGCCACATAGGTCCTTAATATGAACAGCTTTTCGCTTCGCCTTTGGCCTAATGGCATAAACCTAGGACGGCTTGAATAAGTTTACTGTTCACTGGTTCCCAGGCCATCTCTGTTTTTCTAATTGGTTTACAAATCCTACTAACAATGTATATCTAGGTTAAGGTATAATACACAAACAAATTGGAACAACGATACATAATATTGATAAGTTGGTTGGGTTACATTAAATATTGTTAATTTGGTTTACATGTTAGCATATTGATCTACATTTTATCCAGCAAGCTATAATAACAGGCTGCTCCATGCTGTGTAAGCAAAGAAAAGTGAATAATTTTAAAAATTAAGAACATGAAAATCGACAGAAGTTATGGAAACAAGTCTTTCCACTTTAATTGTATTAAAACAATAGCTAACATCTGAAAGAAGGCTGTTCTAAATAATGTTAGCCGGTAAGGTAAGAGCAAAGTTGATTTGACTCCTATAGTGCCCTTTGAGTGAGTTCCATGCGTATAAAGACAAATTGAGAGGAAAGGGAAAGGTAATCAGAAGCATGCCTTTTAGAAGAGATGTGGTATTAGTATAACGACACAACAACACTCTGTGTCATTAGTGTCATGAAGATTCCTTTCAAATTTCATACAACATCATTGTACGCTTTACGTCATATGCACGTTAGGGAAGAAAGATCATTTTATAGCAGGAGGAAACCCGAGTATCCGGAGAAAACCTGTGAGGCCGAACGAGTATGGAATGGAAACAAACGACCTAAAATCATAGTTGGACCGAGGTTCAAACCTGGGACCAGTGATGCAAGGTGCCGGAAGACCTGCTGCACCATTGGTTTTTAACCACCCATCATTTAGTTTCTTTTTATAAGTACTCTACATGTAATTAATGGTTGTTCTGCTTTTTTTTGCAAAAATGAAATATCCCATAACTGCTATGCAGAATTCAAGGGACTGTTGAAAGTACAGTTAGGAATAGAATGTCCAAAACCAGAACTGCAGATGTTTTGCACATTCTTATCATACCACCAATGCTTAGAAACAAGACAGCATTAAAATTTAAATGTTCTGCCCAAAAGAATTGATACGATCAGAAAGTAGTTACACCTAATAATAAATATACATCAACATTTAATAGTGTTTGTTCATTTGAAGAACATTTTAATTACCTTTACAATTTCCGAACATAGCCAAGTACCAACAGACCACGACCTTAGTTTTCTTGATATTCAAAGTAGGGCGGTTCGGTTATTTTTTAACTGATCAATTGAACGGTGTGTTGGGAGTGGGTCATTAGCAGTACACAAGAAATTTGGGATTTTGGGGTATATACCAACATACATAACACATTTACAAAATACACATTAGGTAAAACTATTTCACAAAAAAATGATGGAAAGCGGACCAAGGATGGAGCCTTGTGGAATTCCATTGGAAATATTTAAGGTCAGAATGATGGTGAGTGTTTAGAATTACGCGTTATGACGATAGGACCAGGACAAGTGGTGGAAACATGAAGGTTGGCCAAAATTGTTCATTTTCGCTGTGGGACATGAAGTTGATCAAAGATACATGCACACAAATTTGTTAAAATCTGACTCCTTAGTTTTGCTTTTTTGTAGCCCCTCTATTTTGGGAACTTAATCATACCAAAAGTGACCAGAATAAGGCTTGAATTTTCTTCATTTACTGCCAGTTGTGTATGTGCATTAATTTTCAATATGAATATTTATATCATTTCAACCAATGACCTTTTAAATGTCTTATACAAGAACTACATTCCACCACTCTCTCAGTTTGGTAGGGGGGTCTGAGGAAATTTCCCCCTATGGCGATTTTAATGTGCCTTTAAAATGCTGTGTAAGTTTAAAAGCAAATTAAAAAACATAGACATCATCAATATTTTCATTTTTTTTTATACACAAGCTCAAGTTCAAGCCTTAGGCTATCAGAACGACTCACGTTTACTAGGGGCCGTTGTTGCTATTTTTAGAAAATGCGGTGTTTCTATATGATATTTTCGCCAATTTTCCAAATAAAAAAACAGCAGAAAACGTATATATATCTATGATTTGGCCCAAATTATCAAGTGATCTGTGAGTAAACATGATAAAAGTGAATGCTTTCAATAGATTTTGATAATTGTTTTCCAAAAAAATGAGTGTTTTCTCGATTTTTTTCCTACTTAGAGCATATTTTTAACAAATTGCTCGTTATTATATTGAGCCCATTCTATGAGCTACTTCAGTAGCTGGTTTCATGGTAAAGAATAAGTATTTATCAAAAGTTCTAAATTTGCCTTAGGCATAAAGCAGAGCAAACGCCACCGACTTATCCCAACTATGCAGAGCAGTTGGGCAGGGGTGGATGTTTCCATTTCCCTAAGGTTTGAAATGTTTAAATGCACTAATGTGATTATTTATTGAAAAAATACAATGTACATATTTTTATTTACCCACAGGTATGAATTTGAGGTCTATTCGCCTTGCCGACAAAAAAAAAAAAACAAAAGAAAGGTACTTTTCTTCGATGAAACATTTGTTATTTTAAGAAAACAGTGTTTTATTCTTTTGGTCAAATATTGAAAATAGTTAAATGCCCAAAAAGCCTACAGGAAACATTTTTTGGTGTATGACTCTGTCACAAAAACAAAAGTATTCACCACAAGCACTCCAATATGGCGCTTTATAAGATTGGAAGATGTAAAATAACCAAAATTAAACCTTGCAACATTAATCTTACAAATCATGAGTGAAAATTACTAATTACCACATGACAATATTCACCAATGCTGTTTTAGAAGTGAAAAAGAAAAAAAAACATTTGGAGAAATTGCCCCTCCCTCTTGGCTGGCGCAACCAATCCCCCCACTCGGCGCCTCACGGTGCCCCACCCCCACCCCCATCCGAAAATCAGTCCTAAGCTAATGGTTATGCGTCTTTGCCATTCCTACTATGTCTGGTGCCCACAACGACAGAAATGGATACCTTGTAAACCTTGATCTTTTAAACCAAGGCCAAGGAACTACATTTCGAGCTTGTACATAAAAGCTTCGTCTCCAATAAAACAAGTAAATATACAACAAACGTTGTGTTTCTACTGCTTATAAGTCCGTTCAATTTGTTGTGCCGTCAACAGTTCTTTTATATTCAAACTATATCAACCTCCTCTCAGATGTCATTCAAGCATTGTTTGGACTACTTTCTTGGGAAACCAATGCAGATAAAACAAGGTGTAGACGTCACTGGTCTGTTGCAGAGTTCAATTTGGGTGAAATAACATAGCCTTTTTAGTGATGCATACCCATAACTAATTACTTTTATTATTCTTTCCTTGAAGAAGTTGTGTACGTGCAGCTCAATGATCATATCAAACACTGGGCAGAAATATTATATAACAAGTTTTGAATTGTCCCAAACACAACGTGAACTGCATATGACTTGTTTCTTGATAATTTTTTGTGTCATAAATTAAAACAAACCGTGATTTACATGAATTCTGGAATCTGGAGAAGTGGAGAAAACCGTTTTTAAATTAACCCCACACTTTCAACACGCCTTGATTGTCAAGCCAATATGTCATAATAACCAGTGGCCCAAGTTCATATGGGGTGCGCACAGATTGGGGTCAAACTTCACCGTGACTGATTAAAGAGGTGTTCTTTGCAATTCGATGTTTTACTACCTTAAATATCACATGCTAGTTCACTATCATGGTCGGCAGGATCCACTGACCAGATCTACTTAATGGTGTAACAACAGATGGATTCGGTCACAGAACTGAAGGGCATTCTTTACATTGCTAAAATTTGTTTAGTTCTGGTTCAATAGCACTAAGACCACCAAACTTGTAAAGAAATCACTGACCCAAAGCCCAATGTGGGAGTGCAAACAGATTGGGAGTCAAAGTTCACAGGATGATAAAATGGTTATTTTTTTTTAATTCTGTATTTGTGTCTTTGACCTGAAAGGTAAAGACAAATGTAATTAACTTTTTGTGTTGTCCTGTGCAAGTAGAGCCGGCACATGGGATTACTTTGGTCGTATATCTGTGTGTCTGTGTTTTGTAAATGTTACCCTGCCACTTATGCACTCATATACCTTCACAACAATTATCAATGACTTCATACTGGTCTGAGGAACCACCGGCCCAAGATTCATATAGGGGTGACACTCATATGGGGTGCCTATATGGTGACTCATATGGGTAACACAGTTTGACCTTCTATGGCCACATGTGACCTTTGACCCCAGCCATCAACGGATGTACACAGATGTGACCTCTGGTGATTCCCATGGTTACCGTTGACACCCCATTCCCAAACTGCAGTGAACAGACAACACATGCATTCAGGGAATACTGTTTTTGTAATAAAAGGTGTAGAGTAAAAACAATGACATATATCTCACTTGATGAGTGAAATGATATCTAGAAACACTTTCTGTGTACTTAATGTATTACAGTAAGCATTACCCAAAGCTATAACTTTTTTTTTTTTCTGAAGCGAAAGGTCCCCATGGATCCCGCACACTACCAAATATGGCCAGCTACCGGAAATATATTTCAAATCTAAAATGTTTAAAATCATGATGATCTTTTTAGGTTTTGGGGAGTTGGAGATTCATATTTTAAATGTTATGTTCTGATATAATGTAAACAATGTCAACATAATGAACATCTAAGAATGGTCCGCCCCGTTTTTTGTTTTTCTTGGCACCACCATCAGAAATAAAAATAAAAAATACAGGCCACCATCTGATCCTAATTGGTGCTTGTGCCAGAAACTGAACCAAACCTTACCTTAATAGTGCACTATCAGCCTTAACTATGGTTCAACACCCATCCATGTATCAAGGAAGATAAACTTATTGATTGCAATGGTTCACAAATAAAACAATGTCTACATAACAGCACAACTACAAGAGATATACTGATGATTTCATAATACAATAAATACTCAGCATACACTGATGGACTAGTTCATTACTCATCCATGCATCAAGCAAGAATGACCAATATCAAATCGAGCTTACCTTCTTTTCTGCCAATCAACCACCCACACTCAAACAACTGTACCCTCTTTCTACATCAGAACATACACACACTTGATCCCTATGAAAAAGCAAGATACATTAGTTCCATAATTGAAAGGCCATGTCTTTTAAACTCGATCATTTATTTCAATATTGAAAGGCATAGCGTTTTAAAACCTCGCTCTGACTAGCAATCACACATTCAACTTGGTAAAAAACTAACGGCAAGTTTCCCCTATTTGTGTCAGAACTCAAAGGTAGCCATCTGTAGTATGTAAAATATACATTTTCTAAAGCTCGGCCATATGTGAAGCTAACTGTGGACTAAGAACAGACTATCAACTGATGTAAAAATGGATTTATTGTTTGGTAACCTTTGGTACAAGATGATCCAAATGTGTTATTTTTCAAAAACAGCCAAAACTTGAACAATACCTCAAGACAAATCTAACTGCATATTTGAATTCCTCGTCAAACTTCCTTTCAGAAAATGTATAATTTG
The DNA here is from genome assembly GCA_023653785.1 of Ophioderma brevispina. Classification (NCBI taxonomy): domain Eukaryota; kingdom Metazoa; phylum Echinodermata; class Ophiuroidea; order Amphilepidida; family Ophiodermatidae; genus Ophioderma; species Ophioderma brevispina. The sequence continues at coordinate 64,552 of JAMKCH010003109.1, forward strand.
ATGATTGTAGGATACTAAAATTCCCGTTTACATTGCTCAGTAAGATTTTGAGAACGTGTTGCTGCTGTTTCCGCATTACTTTGTATCGAGTGAAATGGGAAATGTTCTAGAGTGTCACTGGTCAAAGTTCAATATCCTCTTTTCGAAAGGCATTGATATTATTAAGAGAAACATTATACATGTGTATCTTTTCTTTTGAGATACCAAAATAATTACAATACACCCATTTTTGCACAAGTTGTTGAAATTTTTTGAAACTGAGATCCAAACTTTCACTGATTCTCCATAAGTTTGTACAGGTGACCCTGCAACATGAGAGCCCTGCCGCCGCCCTCCACCCTCTCTTTGGTTTTGGCTGAGTGGATTTTCCAAACTCTGTGGTAAAGCACAGTGCCTCCACAATTTCACAGATTGTAACCAGTCAGACTTTGAAATGATGCCAAAATCACTTTAAAAATCGTCTGTACTTGCGAAGATAACAAGAAAACCAAAGTTTTTTATGAAAAGTGTACCCTGTCCACCCTTTTTTGGTGTTGAATTCAAAATGCACGGCCTAATACTTATAAGCAAATCTACAGTTCTATGGATGGCCTTATCTTAATTGAAAAAACTTCAAATGACCTTAAACATTAAACATACTTCAATATCAATCATCAATCATCATCAAATTATGTCCATAATCATAAAAATAACATACACACAAAGAATTGACTATGGAGGAGAAGACCAAAAGGCCAAAGTGGGCAACTCATAAAAAATGTTCCTACCAAATACAACCCAAGCCAAAGAGAGCCAAGGCTTATCGCCTAAAACACACAAACAAAAATAAAATATCCTTCATAGATCATGGAAGAAAGAGATAAAGAAGGAACCACAAAACGACCCCCTTGAACGGTTGACACTATCTTATCCTGGCTGCCACCCCATAA
>JAMKCH010003110.1:0-87498 GCA_023653785.1 Ophioderma brevispina
TGTCTGCTAGCTGTCGGGCTAATAATTTCAAACATGTTTTTACTGCTTTTCATTTTCATTAAGTTGCTGTTCAAAAAGATCTCTCAATTAACTTACACATACAGGTGGCTTGATACAAGTAACAATATAATTATGATTGTCAACATCATAGTGTGTATGTTTCAAAATGTACACTAGCACTGAAAAAAAGATGTTGTGATATGGTAACACTGTTCTCAATTTCAACAAGAATTGAGGGCGCTAATTGTTTAAATCCTGAAAAAATGACAGATAGCGGCTTTAACATTACGTTATTTCTGAAGTCATCTTACCTGTGTCAGTGTTCCACACATATGCTTGGTAATCTTCGCTTCCAGAGAAGACAAATGAACCGCAACCAGTCATTGTGCTGCGAATCTGCTCCTTGAAATTTAAGATACCCACATAGCGCTGCATTATGGTATAACTGAAAGAAAGAAATCAAAATATTTCTGGCCATGTTGTTTTGCTTCAACCTTGGGTTATGACTCTGAAAATTGTCGACTCATCAGCTGTTGAGTTCTGATACCATCCCTTTTAGCTCACATAAAAGTAAATGTTTGGACTTAAGTCAGGGACAGAATTAGGCCACCGATTGCGCGTCTGACATAATTTGATGGAACAGAACAGATGTCTGTCATGAATAATAATCTATAAACAGTCTGCTTATCTCCCGGGAGTGAGTGAAGGAATAAGGGAAGAGGGGAAGGATAAAGTCGGAAATTTGTGTTGGTCTTGAACCAGGCCCGAAGTCCAATGACCAGGGATACCACACTATGATGGTGGCGCTGGCCCAGCCAGCAATTTTGTGCCCATATGTGTCTTAGTTTGATGATGCAATCGCTTCATCCGGGAATTAGTGCATTTTTCTTACTCAGTGCTGTGGGATTTTGCGATACTCAGTGGTCTTAGGATTATAGCAAAATGTTTACTTTGTTTAATTATTGTCTATGAGTCAAAAAACTGAATTAATTGAGCATTTTGTACAAACTCTGCATTCAAACTAAGTGTGGCCCATGTCCGTGCTGATTGATAAACCTTGTGTACATGCAATAGGTTGGCAGTTACTGTCCCGACTAGAGTAGCCAAACCTAAGCGACTTAAATGTCAACTCTTGTAAATCCATCCAACAATAGAAAGATTTACCATAGAATTTTTTACCATGTGTACAAGTGGTTATCGCTTACATGTACCAGAAATTTCAACACCCAAGATACACTCAGTTGAAGAGTCCGTAACAAATGATAGCCCAGACACCTTTCCCCATTCCTACATTAACATTTTCTTGTAGGCTTTATTCCATCAAACATAGGGAAACCATGTAACCAAAGACTTTTAAAAGCCCTGACAGAGTAGGTGGCACAATCTTATCTCTAACAGTCCCAAATCCCTCCCGATACTAGACCAGCAGGTTTCTTACAGTCTTAATTCCATCATGCGTAGGTGGTTATCCCTTCCATGTATCAAAAGCCTCCGACCACTGGGATGAACTTGGATGCAGTTGATGGCCGTTCCTTCCAATTCTTTCTCATTGTGAATTTTGATCCTCTTCCATTCATCCTGTGATCCTGAAATGGCATGGTCAAAGGAATAAAATTTACACAGAGGTAGTGCACATAAACACAACTTACAAACAAACACACATAGAGAAGCACAAGACATTATGTAACAAATACAACTTTACAACACACTGTTCACTTCAAATTACTAACAATAAATCAAATTTGGGATTTTGATGTGGGTCAGTCATGAGTGTTCCATTACCCATATACGTCCTTGCCCTCGTCTATATTCGACCATAAAAAAAAATCAGAATTGACCCTTACAGTGGAAATGACTCTCGGATGGTTTTGGAATAATAAAATATTGCTTGATAACAAATTCTTAAACAGTTGTGAAAATGTAAGCCATTTCATTGGCTGATGCCTGGGTTCAATTCGACAATTGAACCCAGGTAGTACGCGCTGTGTATTGACGTTAGTTTGTTGACGTCATACCGCATTTAGCTACGTTCGCGCGTGCCTGCCAACGTTGAATCTCCTTGCATATGATCGTTGCATTCAACGGGTTGTTTGTTGTCACTGGGTTGTGGCAGTCCTTTTTTGTTGTATTTAAGCCGTAAAGTATCACGAAATTGGGTTAAAGATGACCTTAAATGTTAAAGCTGTTTAAGAATGAGAATAAAGGTATGATTTTGGGAAACGGTACTCCCTTTACGACGAATTGAAACCGGCGGCACCATTATTTTCGTGTGGAAGAACGAGGCCGGAGGCCAAGTTCTTCCACTTAAAATAATGGTATCGCCTTGGATTCAATTCGTCGTAAAGAGAGTACTGGTTCCCAAAATCATACCTTTATTCTCTAAAAAAAATTTTGTTGAAATTTTGCTTTGATGACACCAATGATGACATATGAATTTGGGATTCCTTGCATGTCACAACCACCTGGACTTTCAGTATCATTATCACCAATATATCATCAATTGAGCTTTGAGGTGAGGGCACTATAACATGTCAACCAAAGTGCCACCTGAGCTTAATGCTATTTGGTTTGCTGTCATCTTTGAAGCCAAATAGAGCGGGATCATGGACCTAGGTCAAACATCATCTTTCATCCCCCACTACAGAAAAGGTTTGACACCTTTGGTAGTTACTATAGACCCTCTATATTAATGCTAGGTAGTTAGTACTCACAATTGTGGTGTCACTTTTTCAATAGGGGCCAATTTAAAGTCATGATAAAATGATTTTGCCAACTTTGTATCAGTAACATCCCTTCATTATGAAGATATTCTTACACAACAAATTTCCCCAACATACCTGAGGTAGCTGCCCTGTCAGACACATGAACTCTCCATATAATGATAACACCCAGACTGTCGGCTGAATACATGTGCTTGCCATCTTTGGCAAAGCACAGTGAGTTGATGAAGCCTTTGTGACCCGAAAGCTCTTGCAACAGCTGTATTTTTTAAACATAAGGAAAACATAGTTTACTATACTTGTTCTGTATAAGGTGGAACATGACCCCATTCTTTTGCCACTTATACCCTATACATTTTGTCAGATAAAAGACTCCAAATTGTGCCAAAATACACTATAGCTACCATAGTATATTTACCCTAGGGTTGCATTATGACCTTGGTCTTCCCTAGTGTTAGCTCAGTGGACTTTATCAAAGGTCATGTTTCATCTTATAGTGAACACACTATAGTTACTTGGAAAATAGTGTGCTGTCAGTTGAATAACAATGTTGGTGAGGATAATGAGTAGATCAAATATGTGTCAGAGTGGAAAATAAGACATTTGGGTCTAGGTGCATTTTGTGAACCCTAGCCATTTCCCCTCTGCAACTTACCAAAGAAACAACAACGAGATTTGTATATAATCTAAACCATTTCCCAAAGGGTAGTACGTGTGTATACTCTCAAAGGGTAGTATGTGTGTATAATCTTTCCCCATGAATTTTGTTAAGTGCAGAAAATTAAAGGTACATTCTTGACATTATACTGTTTGTCAAAATCCCTTGGACATGACATACAAGTGCATATCTCTTTGCGTAAACTGCGCTTACATGCAATCCAACAGCGCGTCGTATCAGCGGGAAAGCGGGCGTACATAGTTACATGTCCATGGGATTTTGACAAATACTATTAGTCAGGTCAGGTTTCCTATGAGGGCCTGCTACTGGTATCCTGGTAACCAGTACTACCTGTCCCAGGGCCGAGTTGGCAGCGGCTAAACCGTCACCCATCAGGTTTCTAAGGAAATCTGATGAGGGTAGCTGGTTACCCTGGTAGAATGAAAAAGAAGATCTACCTAAAAGGGCATCAGCTCTGGAGAGCTAATGGTGGCAATCCAGCACATGCTGCCTTGCATGGTGGGCATGGTTGCCCAAAGGCTAGGCCCACCGCCGAAAACTGTGGATTGGCGTCAGGAAGGGCATCCGGTTAATTATCTTTTGCTCCAACAAATCCTCACACAGCAGTATTGCTGAGTGTGAGGTGAATCCGGCCACCCCCGTTAGCGGGGACAAAACCGCATTTAAAACTTTGGTCTAACTAAACTAACTAACTATAGCACCTTCATTTTTGATCATGGTTCATTGGATATCCTTTCCCAAATCTCAGTTGATTCTGATGATGCATTTTGATGTTATGAGCACATTTGGCCACTGTGTTGTAATTTCTGTCCATTTGTGACAAATTATTTACAAAATAATGAATTTCTTCAGAATTTATCGAATCTATCTTACCTCTCCATTGTGGCTGTTGCTGTTTTTACTCCATACCCTGACAACATGATCATAACCCCCTGTTACTACTAAGAAATCTGCCTGTGGGTGAAACCTTGCTGTGTACACAAAGGCTGGGTGTGGGAACACTTTGGAGGCTGAACTGTTGGGGGTATCCATATCCCAAATTCTGCCAGAAAGTGGATGAAATAACGCAAGCATGAGAGTTGAGAAAGAAACATGCATCATGCACTAGAACAACATAACATGCACAGGCTCACACACCTAAGAAAACTCTCTGACATCATGCACCTTCACGGGAACTCGAACCCTGGACCTCTCACTTTCTTGGTGAGTGCTCTCTCTGCTACAGACCGTCCCTGAATAATGCAAAGTTTGTTTGCTCTTTAATCTGGGTGATCTACAAAACCATGCCTCTATATCAGCCATTGAGGGCGTTTTCTTGACGTGTACACCCCGATATGAAGTTCTAACATCAAACAAATATGGGCCACTGAAAACACTGAATTTTAAGCTGGGATGTAAAACTTTATGAGCTTGTAACTCTGCAAATGGGTGGAATTTGAATTTTCCTTATATGACCTCCTCTGTAGTTTAATAAAGTATACCTTTGACTGAAATTTGAACAAAATCTGTGAGGGTGGGAATGAACCTTGACTGATTGAAGGATAAGAGTAAAATGGTTACGACCCTAATTACCCAGCCGCTTGAAATCTAATAGTCTATCCTTAAGTGGTTATGATGCATGTTTGGCATACATGGTAAGTTTAAAATGGCTGAGCCATGGCTCTTGGAGTTACAAGGCTTCAAGCATCCAAGCATTAATAACCAATCAGTTTAATTTTAGTCCATTTTGTTGCTGGGCAACTATTTGTGGGCCTATTTTTCCAAGTGGGGTCCAGAATTTCTACTTGTTTTGTTTTAGTTGTAAACACTGGCAACTACTGATAACATAAATCGCATTAAAAGATTAAATTTAATGCCGAGTGACCATTTAATACCCCGTCAAAATCTCAAAAATTAATGTGGCACAGCACAAAGGACAAATTTTGACCCCCAATTAAAATCTTGATAGAACATAAAAATTAGATATTTTCTTCAGGAGTTATACAAGACCAACCTAGTTAGTATCCACAAGTAAAATGAAGTGCTCTCATTGTTTAATTACAGAGAAAAGTGCCACCAAAGATGGCTTTTTAAATTATGGGCCACTGAAAATGCTCAGGCCATGATGTAAAACTTTATATGCATGTAACTCCACAACTGAGTGGAATTTCAATTTCACATTTTTAATTATTTACACTTACTAAAAAACTGTGTGAGCCCTTCCTCATTGCCTATACCCCAACTGGGGCTGTGATTCTAAGTTCATGAACCTCTGATCTATCAGAATTAGTCTCATTTCCAGAAAGTACTAAACCAGGCTGAAGTCATAACAGTTTCTTTCTTACCTGGCTGTCCCATCACTAGAAGCAGTAAGAATTTCTCTGTCTGTTGGTGACCAGCAAATGTCGTAGAAGAGACTGTAGTGCCCAGGAAACTGGCACCTCAGTCTACCTGATGGAATCTAGCAAATGAAATCAAATAGTTTAAAACAGTTAACACAGGTGACAAGAAACAACTTGTTATTGTTTTTTGGGAGTGCATTTTTAAAACAAAAACAAAAAGGCTAAGCAATAGAACTTATACTTTAACTCCCTGAGGTCTACCACATTTTTACGGTATCTCTGATTGGCTCATTACATGATATAGCATGATATAACCTCTTAGTAACCAATCAAAATATACATTCTATATATGTCTCTACAAACCTATTAAGCTTTTCTGTGATTAGTTATGTCAGATGACAATTCACATACAATACTGCCAACAACAAAAAAAAATGTACATTGGTTTGTAGTTTCAAACAAAAAACTTTTATCCTATTTTTTGCCAAATTTATCATTTTCAGAGGTTTTTACCATGTCTGCAAAGCATCTTTACGTTCTTATTTTCAAGGTTAACAGGTTGTGAGAGAGTCTTGAAGCCAATTTCATAGACAAAAAGTATACTCGTAGTCTTGGGAGTGAAAACACTGGAGCCACATGGGTTCCCTTCATTAAAGGCTGACTCAGAGATTTTGAAATATATATTTTTGTTGATTAATTTAAAATAGTCAACTAGGACTAAAGAGAGTCACCTAAATGATTTTAAAGTTTGAGGTAAAACAGATTTTTCGTTTTGACGTAGTAAACATTTACGTGTAGTATATTACCATAGGATACTGTGCATAACAAAATTTCCGGATCCGGAATTTTGTTACATAGTTGTGATTTTCTATATGAAGCACATCAAATTGAACTTAGCTATTTCACTCAGTGATTAGTATGTGGACAAGCATTATGTACATGCAAAAAATATGATTTGTTAGAAAATTGAGGGCACCCTCATCTGGAAATCTCTGAGTCAGCCTTGAACGTATAGTAAGAGTTTCCAGAACTGTCAAGATATAGAACTGACTTACTTCATATACTATAACTGGATATCCATCTCTGTCTTTGCACCCACAGGCAAGACTCCTAAAGTAAGAAAAAACAAATATCAAGAAAGATGTTAGATTTTACAGGCTTTATAGGCAGGTTACAGAATTATGAGATATTGTAAAATTAAACTTATGAGCAATATGCCAACGAAAGGGTTTGAAAATTAGTATTTTTGGGCATTTAATAAAACACAACAAAAACTTGATTTAATGGACTAAATGACTAATGGACTCTAAATGAATAACAATAACAATTAACACTACGCTCTTACGAATGTTGATGATGTACACTATATTCCTGTGATTTGTCATTATTTTTCTGAAATGAAATTAGAGTATGTGGCAAATATGTAATTCCAGGTGCAATATGGGTTAATTTTTGACACAGGCTTAAACTAGCAAATAAGTTAGCGGCCCACTAGTGTATTTATTTACGTACTAAACAAACACACAAAACACCACAAAACTGACCTTCCGTTATGTGAGAATTTAACCAACAAAATCCCTTTTATCCCCTGCTAATTGGTGGAGTTGTTTATTAGGCACCTGCACATTTGACCGGAAGACGAGGAGACCAATGTTGGTGGCGCTTTATTTTCCCTTTAAGTAAATCCAAAGTTAGGCACATTTAAGTTCAATCGTTGAGTCACGGTAAATAGTATGTACTAGTAATTTTTAATCCATAGCATCAAAAGGGGCAGAACTAATTTGGAGACTCTAGCTTGAAGTAAGTACAAAAACAGAGAAGAAAAAACATTGGGGATTGCTCATCACATTAAAATCCAATGCATACTTCAATTGCCAACACATAGTTGTCATTTTTAAAGCATGCACTATTCTCAGTTTTCTTATATGTCCCACACAGCAGTGGTCCTGCAGTGCGATTCAAATCCCTTGAAGGGCCATGGTCCAATCGCTTCATATAGCCTGTCCACAGGAACTCCAGATTTGATTGGAAGTGTTCAAAATTTGGTATCTGAAGGGGAAAACTACTATTTTTGTCATTTACACTGTGAATCTGGCTCAAGGGTTTTGGTTTTGGATGCTGAGCAAAAAATGTGCCCATTTTGGTTGAATCGAGGGGGGATTTCAAACTCAGTTTTTAGCCTCTCACATCAAAAATGGGTTGAAATACTGGTGCGACACTTTACAGATGGGTTTTGGGTGAAAGCCTCAATCAATGATGGAAAGTTTATATACTTAAATCATGGTCATCCCTTTTAATTAGTATTTAGAGGGTTGTGATATCTTCCACAGTTAAAATAGGGTTGAGAGAATTTAACTGTATAGAAATTCACTAAAAATTTTGTGGGGGGGAGAGCGTGGCCTAGCGGTTAGGGAGCTTGCCTCTGGCGCAAAGCTACCATCAAAATTCCCGGGTCGATCCCGGTGGGGGTCGTCGGCACTTTGCTGGGATTTATTCGGGTACTTACCAATTCTGATTTGAATCTGTTATACCAGCTATTGATTAATACAGAAATTACGCTCGCCTCCATGGTCCATTTGGAATTGGGGCAAAGGATCATGAAAAGCATTCCGTCATTCGGCGGGGACGTTAAGCCGTCGCGTCCCGGTACCAGAGGAGTACAAATGTACATGTAAATCGCAGTCAGTGTAGAATAAGAGAGTGAGGGTTGTTTTGTATAAACCCCTGACTTTCCCAATCGCCCCAGCCTCAAATAGCGGGCCATGTTAGGAGCGTCCGTATCAGGATACACGCGGCCCCGGATAAGAGACTAGCTGAACTAATCCTGCACCACCACAAAGCCATACCAATGACGTGTGGTACTGAGCAAAACAAACAAAAAAAACAAACATTTTAAAAATCTTCTCGTGACCCAAGCACAACTAAAATTGAAGAAAAAAAGAATATTTTTTCCATCTTTAATTTACTATTCATGAGTGGTGCGATTACATTTCTTCTTCAACTGCAACAGAAGTATTGCCAAAAGGTGTGTCAACATCAAGGTTAAATTTCTTCTATTATGCCTATCAACAAACATACAACAAAATTGAGGGCGAGGGGTGGACGAGCGGTTCTAAGCGCCACTTGAACATTGGCAGGTTTATCAATGATGAGCCCTGTGAGAGTAGGGGTTTCTTGGTTCATACTCAAATAGCTCCTATAAGGTCAGAAATTTCTTCTCGCTCCCGCTCATGGCGTCGAATGTGCGGGTATATGCAATGGGTGCCTGGCGCATCATGGTTTGGAGTCATGTAAAGCTGTTGGTCCCGTTGTGTCAGTGGAATCCACCCTCAGCACGTAAAAAGGTGCAGAAACCTCGTCAAACAGGAGTAGGGGATCATCCCAGATTTGTTACCTGCACTCATCAATCAAGGTACCAAATCCTCTAGTGTGATGAGGAACCCGCTTTAATGGAGGTTTAAATTGATCCTGATCCTGAAATTTAGGTTAATTAACTTCGTTCACACGCAAAATGTTAATATGTTCGGTCTTGCTTTGTGAATTGCAACAGATAAATTTTATGGGTGGGCTTCTTTTAATTGTGTACACATATTTCGAAGTCATACATGGAAATGCTGAATTTAATAAGCAAAGTTAATCACCAATGACCATTTATGGCAGTGTCTGAGTAGAGTATAGGCAGAATCAGAATCTTGTGACTAAAACTTCAAACAAAAGATTTCAACCTTAATAAGGGGTATGGACATTTAGTGACCCAGGCGTAACTAGTGGACCCTGATGAAGTCAGCAGGGACTTATACGCGAATAAGTGGCAGAATTCTGATTATTCTGTAAAAGTCGGCTGAATTCATCAAACGTCACTAGTGACCCGGGGACACTAAATGGCCATACCCCCAAGGGGTATGTGGTGTGACTTCCTATATGAAAATTTTTATTTTCAAAGAAAAAAATCTCATTTTGATTTGGAGAAAGAAACGGGGATGGGGATGAATATATCCACATAGCACCTTTGAAGCAAGATAGTAAAATTTATTGCAGCTAAGCCAGAGGGTCTAACAAGAATGATGTTGAAACCTTAACTTGTTACTTACCCAAACAGGCACTTAGCTTGACAAAAATTTTTACTACCTACCCGACTGGTCGTCCTTTCCCCAAACTGATAGTCACTATGTCGCTCTTTGTATGTCATTTTACCTTGCTCCCTAAAATAGAGGGAAAAAGAAACCAAATAAGTTGTCATATTACTTGAGCTTACAGTACTTCACTAAAGTTTTTCAGATTGAGGGAGCAGAAAATGATCAAATTTGAGATTTGCCGGACATTGTTAAGACTAATGCAGCAAGTTTTCTGTTTACTTGTCAAGAATTCAATAACACCTTAGTTATAATGTAAAATGTGGGAGAACGTGGCCACAGTGGTTAATACTTGGGACTCGCTATCTCAAGGACAGATGCAGGGTTGGTCGCGGTTCAAGTCTTGGATTACCAGCGCACATGTCTCAGGAGAGAGTAAAGGAATAACAGGAGAGGGCAAGGAGAAAAGGGGGAAATTTGGATCAGTCTTGAACCAGGGGCCATTCGGGCCCAAGCACATCACCGGGGATACAGGCGAGGACGGTGTCCCCGGCCAGCGATTTCGTGCCAATATCGTCTTCGTTTGATGATGCAATCGCTAAATTGGGACTTTTTCTCCAATCAGTGCTGTGGTCCCAGAAAAACACAGTAATAATGGCCGTACCGAGGTAGTCGATCCACGAGGGGGCAAATTCCAGTGGCCCCGCCAGAGGGGGCCAAAATTGTAAGTGTCTTGTCCTGTTTCTTCACGTCGCCCCGACAGTCTCCCTCCCGTCGTCACTAGTCGGTGATTTGTCCAATTAAATTCTGAATTTGACCAAATGCGCCGTTGCCGAATTATTTTAATTTTGGCCCGGAATTTAGGTGAAATTGGTTGAATTCCCCGAAAAAGAGGGATGAAATGCTATTTTGGTCATATCTTGCCCCCTGCCCCTAATTTGAAGACTACAGAAGGCGCTCAATTGCAAATTCAGTCAATTTTCTGTTCAGTGAAAATAAAAGCTTATATTGAAACTAAAAAAAATATGACTTACAAAACTCTATTGATGACAGAAGACATAAAGGGAAAATTTTCAATCCAAAATTAATCAAAAGGGATTTCATGATTTCGAATCAAACACACTAATAGGTACTCCTTAAAACACAAGGGGAAAACATATTAAGTTTCAAGCTTAACGCAAATGATTTATTCTGCCCTTCACCTATGATTGGAAACTGTGACCTGAAAGAAGTTTACATTCTCCGGAGGGTTAATAGGTTTGACGGTTACATATAGAGTGGAAGGATATTGGCTGTCTGGGGTGATTCAACCCCATTGGAATACCCTTGCTGTAAGAGACGAAACGGATTTGAGAGGCTCATAAAATCAAACCAATTTCGAATCCCCCAGCCCAGGTTACTGCAGTTGAAGAGTATAGTATTTGTGCATTCCATTTTTTTAATGGAATAATTCAGTGAATCTCATTTCTGTGGAAAACAAACTGAAACTAAAGAAATTTGATGTGTACTTGAGTAGAATTATGTATTGATCGTGAAAATAATTGGCTTTTGTGTATCTAACAAAGAAAGATTCAAGTTGAGTTTTAAATAACTCGAATGGCCACCAAAATAGGCCCAAAAACCAACAAAGTCATTTACTCTTCAAGGCAGTTGGACACGGCCATTCAAAATAGGGTCAGAAAGCACTTAGAGAATCAAGGTATGATTTTGGGACCCAGTACTCTCTTTACGAAAAAATGAAAAAAAATCGGCGATGAGACCAGATTTTAAGGGGGAAGAACGACGGCCGGAGGTGTCGACGTTTTCAATTAGTCGTAAAGAGAGTACCGGTTCCCAAAATCATACCTTTATTCTCATTATTAACACAGCTTTATCATTGGAGGTCATCTTTAACCCATTTCGCGATACTTTACGGCTTTAATAGCAACAAGAAAGGACTGCCACACCGGTGGGGTGACAACAATCGAAAACAACCCAGTTGAACGCAACGAATCATACGCAACGAGACGTAACGTTAGCAGGCGCGCGAGAATGTATCAAAATGCAAAAGCAATGTTGTCATTATATATAAAAAATTAAAAATAACGTCAATACGCAGTGCGTACTACCTGGCGTTCAATTGTCGACATGAACCCGGGCATCAGCCAATGTGAAATTGCTTAAATTTTCACAGAGCTGTTTAAGAGATATGTACAATAGATGTCACATCAGCAAATCAAGGAAGATTAGTGATTATATCATAAACTAGGCACAACCCAGAATACAACCGTCAGGAGTGGTGATACGGAAGCTTATTGATGACCACATGATCTAATCAAGAAACACTTTACTTGATGCGCTGAATTCACAATCCCCACCACAGTAATTAACCATTTTACAATTGGTAAAACAAAAGTACTAGAAAAATTATCCCCATGAAGTGAGGGAGGGACCCCAGCTAAAAAATTGTAATTACGCAAGGATTCATCATATAACTATTTTTGTTACCAAGAAAATATTGTAGCGGAACTTGATCCAAAACCTCAAAGGTGTAAAATAGCGTTAAGACATATTTGTGTTAACCCAAAAAGTCACAGCTTAAAACACCAATTAAAGTGCCTTTAAAAGAGAAAAAAAATGCACGTGGCCAAAATCATTTGGAACTTTCTTTCTGTGAGGCAGCCAAGGATTTTTGAACAAAATAACCTACCTGTGTTGGCTTTTTATAAGAAGCAATTCCATGATTCTATATGACAAAAAAGGCCCAACACCACATCCACACTGAGAGTTAAACCTCTTTGAACATGCTAGCCAACTTATTTGTTTTAAGCCAACTTGATCTCAGCACTTCAATTACTTCATTGATAATAATTTGAATGTTGGTTCAAAAACAAAATTGTGTGTAATGACCCACATTCTACATTCCTTTCCGTAATGGGACTTTGGGTTTCAGGACAGTGATATCCTGGCTTGTTTCAAGGACAAGTGGCAAAGCCTCTCTTTCATCTCATTTTTACAATACAAATAAAGAGATGCATTAACGCAGGCTTGAGAGATGGGCTCGACATGACCATCCCGAAACTTGATAGGCGCTCAAATACGGACGGGATGTGGCAATTACGGAAAGGGTGTTTAACTATGGAATTATTTGTCAGGAAAAAAATTGGCCAAAAAGCCCAAAAAATGAAAATTTGGCCATGAAGGTAAAGGGGGGGGGGGGATAACAACAAATGGACCAAAATTGCTTTCTTGCCAAATGTTTCTGAGACAAACCTCTTGGGCTTGTATTCTGATATGGAGTCTTAACTTTATACCTGGGTTTAAACCTGGGTTAGTCCTACATGAGTGGACCTTTTTTCCTTCCAACATATTTTTAAAATGTGCTGTGACGGGTGAGAAAATTCCTCATGGATGGGTTGGAACGGCCACCCATGAGGGAATTTTCTCACCTGTTACATTTAACGTTCACAGTATTTTGAAAGAAAAAAAGTCCACTCATGTACGACTAACCCTGGTTTAAACCCAAGTTTTAAGTTAGGACTCCCTTTCAGAATAACAGCCTTGGTTGGGGATCTCAGTAGCTCAACATGCTGGAAAGTACATAAAGAGTCCTTCACAGGATTGATAAACATAGTAAACATTGCAATAGATGATAAAACAAGTGCTTGCTAATACCAGGAAGATACATAGCACTATAGAAGTGGTTCTGAACAAATCCAAAGTAACCACCAAAAATCAAGTGATCATGAGTTGAAACTTGACCCATCAAACAACCCATCACTTATAGACTTAAATATTGCCCCATGGTCACAATGAATAATACTGGTGGAAGTTTTAGAAGATGATATGATTATAAACCAACTTACGCATTTCCATCATGATTCTAAGTATGAAAAATTGCAAACAAATGTTTTAAGCTAATGTCATTATTCTATATTTGGTACATAGTCCATTGGCTGGGTGGGTCCCCGTGTGCATGAGATGTGCCCTAAGTTACTCTTCACAGCCATGGACTAGACCATCAAACATGCCAAAAAAATGAGGGTAGACTTTTACTACCCCGGCACTTTTTTCGCTAGAGGGCGTTTTCAAAATGGCCGCCAAAATGCTATTTAACACCATATAATGACGTTTTTATAGCCACTTTATGGGGTGAAATGGTCCATTTTTTTAGTGTTTTCCTATATTTGTTGATGTCAAATTTATAGAGCGGTAAAATTCACTACTTAAATGTATTCCTAATGGAGGGCGCTTTTCAAAATGGCCGCCAAATGCAATTTAGCATCTCATAAATTTATAATGATGTTCAAATAGCCAAAAAATGGGGTGAAATGGCCCAGTTTTTCAGTGTTTTGCTGTATTTGTTGATGTCAAATGTAAAGAGCGGTCACATTCACTACTTAAATGTATTCCTAATGGAAGCCGCTTTTCAAAATGGCGGCCAAATATAATTTAACACCTTGTTATGAAGTTTTACTAGCCAAAAAATGGCGTGAAATCGCCCAGTTTGTCAGTGTTTTGCTATATTTATTGATGTCAAATGTATAGAGCGGTCACGTTCACCACTTAAATGTTATTCCTAATGGAGGGCGCTTTTCAAAATGGCCGCCAAATGCTATTTAACACCTTATGACGACATTTTAATTGCCATAAAATGGGTTAAATGGTCCAGTTTTTCAGTGTTTTCTTAAATTTGTTGATGGGAAATGTAAAGAGCGGTCACATTCACTACTTAAATGTATTCCTAATGGAAGCCGCTTTTCAAAATGGCGGCCAAATATAATTTAACACCTCATAATGAAGTTTTACTAGCCAAAAAATGGGGTGAAATGGCCCAGTTTGTCAGTGTTTTGCTATATTTATTGATGTCACATTCACCATTTAAAGGTATTCCTAATGGAGGGCGCTTTTAAAAATGGCCGCCCAATGCGATTTAACACCTTGTGATGATGTTTTAATAGCATAAAGGGGTGAAATGGCCCGGTTTTTCATTTTCTATTTTTCTTACAGTTAACTTTAATGATTTTCTAGTGATGTTTCACGTTAATGGATTTGTTCAATACTATGCCGTTATTGGTGATATTACAATCTAAGTGCTGATAGGTATGTGCGCTTATGTAACCTCGATGAAGCGAAATGATTGTGACGATTTCCTGATGGCAGCGTAATGATAATTGGCAATCGTTCTGTGAGCATCTCGTAGGAGGAGAAAAGATTTCCACATGACATACATAGTGGACATGATGGCCAATGTCTGAAAGCTGAAGACAAAATTCTGCAGCACATTTGGGAATTTTCTCAGGCACAGCATTGGATTATGTCTGCCTCAGCTGTAAACAGGCTATGAACTTTGATTCTTACCATGACAAATCTGTGAAGGACTCTGAACGAAAACAACGTCAAGTCATGCTACCAATTAAATTGAATTAACAACATTCAATCGGGATTTACCCCTTCCTGTCGAGATATGGGTTGAAATGGTCTAGTTTTGTGTAGCTTTTTGTAGTTTTGTAGAGTTTCTCCATTTGTTGAGGTAAAGTGTATAAAAAATTCAGACTTAATAAACAGACCAATACACAGTATCCCTGATAGAGGGTGCTTTTCGAGATGACCAGCAAATTAACAGATTTTTAAACAAATCTGACTAGAGTTAATTAAAAAACGTAATTCATAATCATCTGCAGTAGCAACTCATCCCACGTAGCAACAACTTCTAAAGCTCAGTTTTGTAGTTATCATGGTTCATAAACAAAGGAGGAAAATAAGAATAATGGTTACCATAAGGAGCCTTACTTTTTGTATCAAAATGATCAAAATTGTCATATGTAGGCACTCATTATCATTACCACCTAGATCTGCTACAATCGTGTGACATTCAAAATGTAATCCATGGGAATGCAATAGCACAAATGCATCAAAAAATAAAAACAGCACTATGATCAGTTGTGACTGGCATTGACTGCATACATAGCATGATGAGGAATGATACGAACATCAGCCTCTATACCTCATTACTGGAACCACCAAAGGAAGAGAAGCAAGGTATCATCCACCATCCTGAAAAGAAACTTGAGTATATTTCTATTGTAGGTGAAGTTTGGGCTGCTTTTTTGGCAGATTACTCATGGAGAAGTGCCTGGAATTTCTCCTTGTTACTATTTGATGTCCAGAACATGTCGATCTCGACTGTTTATTGGTGAGTCTGACCCTTCTATGTACTTTACCTCAACAAATAGGGAAACTCTACAAAACTAGACCATTTCAACCCATATCTCGACAGGAAGGGGTAACTCCCGAATGATTGTTGTTAATTGAATTTAATTGCATGATGTTGTTTTTGCTCAGAGTCCTTCCCAGATTTGTCATGGTAAGAATCAAAGACTATGACACAGACTTCCACACATCACGGGCGGCTCCAGAATCGGTAAAGCAAGGCGAAAGGAAGAGTTATACACTGAGAGTTATGGAAACAGACTTATTTCATGCAGAACTTTTTATTGAAGTAGTATTGTTGTATAAAGTGGCCAGGAATAAAATTCTAGCTACAATACATGCGTAAAGAGGAACCAGTTCAATACGTTGGTTGATAACACGCATTATTTAACTCTGCCACGGCCTGCACACATAATCCAAAGCTATGTCTGTGAAATCCCCAAATGGTGCGCAGAATTTTGTCTAAGCTTTCAGACATTGGGCATCATGCCACTATATGTCGTGTGGAAATCTTCTCTCCTCCTTCGAGATGCTTACAGCACGATTACCAATTTATATTATGCTGCCATCAGAATTCGTCACAATCATATTGCTCGTCGAGGTGGCCAGCGGCTAAGGCGACAAACCCTATATCAAGCAATTGGATTTTAATATCACCCATAACGCATTGTCGGGTAAACTCAAATAATCAAATCATTAAACTGAAAACAAGTAGAAAATCATTAATATCATAAAAATGACTGAAAAAAAAAAGAGAAAATGAAACGCAATTATGTAAGTACTGAATAACTCACAATGATGGAGAAAAAAAATCAAACAATAGGGAAAAACTGGGCCATTTTCACACTTTTTTTTTTTTGAGGATACAAAAAAAAAAAATCATCATAATATGGTGTTAAATCGCATTTGGCAGCCATTTTGAAAAAGGTTCTCCATTAGGAATACATTGAGTGTGAATGTTGACTGCTCCATACATTTGGACATCCAACAGATATAGAGCAAAACACTGCAAAAATGGGGGCATTTCACCCATTTTTGGATTGTACAACATCATATGAGGTGCTAAATTGCATTTGGCAGCCATTTTGAAAAGAGGCCTCCATTACGAATTACATTTAAGTAAGGAAGGTGCCACTTTATTATACATAGCCATCAACAATATAGGAAAACACTGAACAAATGGGCATTTTTACCACTTTTATGGCTACTAAACACATCATTATAAGCTGTAAAATATAGCATTGGCAGCCATTTTGAAAAAGCGCCTCATAGGAATAATTTAAGATGGAAAATGTGACCGACTATACATTTAATAAACAAAAAATAGAAAAACACTACAAAACGGGGCCATTTCACCCCAGGTACGTGGTATGAAAACCTCATTATATGGTGTTAAATGGCATTTTGGCGGCCATTTTGAAAACGCCTCTAGCGAAAAAAGTGCCGGGGTAGAAAAAGTCTACCCTCACTTTTTGTTATGTCTGATGGTCTAGTACATGGCTGTGAAGAGTAACTTTAGGGCACATCTCATGCACAAGGGGAACACCCAGCCAACCCACTATGAAGGAAAAGTGTAGAATTGTCATTATGTATTTTTTTGCAAATGAGAATTGACAGTAACGGAAGCAAATCGCATTTTAAAAAATATTATTAAATCTCCATTCAATACGTGTTGCAGTAAGTGTCCGTACGCGACAGTAATAACTAAACTAACCGATTTTGCCCTGTTAGGTTGCGGTTCGTGTTAACCAATGTAGGGATGCTAGGATACCTATACGCTACAGACATGAACCAAATTCTATTTTTGATAATTTTTGTAATTTTAGATTTGCAAATCACTGAAAATGCATTAACAGCCACACTAATTGCAAGTGTCAGTGGGAGTCTTGAACCTACCCTCCTCAAGGACCTTCGCTCGCATTCACTTTTGTCTTGAACATCCAAACACACAGATTCACCTCTTGTGTGAGAGGTAAAACTCTTTGTGTCGGATGTGTTCAAGACCAAAACTGAATGCGAGCGAAGGCTTGAGGTGGTAGTTCAAGACTCCATTGACGCTTGCATAAACAACTGATCAAAATTGTGCTGACATTACTGGGACATAATAGTTTTAAGTCAATTGTTCATACTTACCCTCCATACTCTGACTGTGTTATTGTTACAGGCCGTGGCTAGGTGTTTACACATGTGAGAGAAAGCAACCAAGGTCACAGGTGCAGGATGAGGAAAGGTCATGACCTCTGGGTCAGGAGCTTGGCTTTTAGACAGGTCATTCCAAAATTGAACTGAAAATAAGTATACAAAGGACAGTACCTCAAATGACAGTTGTCCTTGGAATAAAATAAAAATATTTAGATTGGGTATTAAAGAGCCCAAACCAAACCAGCAATCAACAGATTAAGAACGGAAAAGAAGTCAGTCAAAATATTTTGCAGATGAGATTAGAAAAATACAAGCTTTCCAATGATACCAAAATCTCAGGTTTGATGGTGTGAAAGGTGGGGTAGAGGCTGAGGATCGGGTGGTGCCCCTTTGATGTCATATTTAATGTTATGGACGGTGGCGGTCAAGCCTCATTCAATATTAGCAACTTGCCAAATGAATCAAAGCATTTCCTACCGAGTGAAATCCACACACCCAGTTTGATGCTCTGGGGTGAGTCGGGCATGGTTTTCCCATGGCCAATTAATATGACTTTGTCCTGGTTATTCATAGAAAAATATTTTTTTTTGAAATCCTTAAGAGTGGAGTTGATTCATCAGCTCCAGGGTTGGAATAAGAAAATGATGCGTGTTGGGGATGTATTGGCCACTACTGAACTTATGTAGTACATCATCGTTTTAACCTTTTCTATATAAGTTAGGTATCCAAATTTAGTATATTAATAACAAAGCTAGTCACTTTCTTGCATCACGGGACTTTAAACCACCAATTATTATAATCTTAAACATGGTGTGTCTCTACTCAATGCAGTGATGTCATAACATTACGCCTGCGTCAAGAAATGCATCTTTGTGCGAGCGTGAAAGCGATGTTGCTTAAATCAGCGTAAGCGATTTACATCTTGCAACCAACAAATTTAGCGCTGACATCAACTGGCAGAGTAGCGACCCGGAGTATAATTATAGTTCTTGGTAAGGCTGACTTTGCTTTATAGGAATACTCAAACCTTCAATCTGTAAGGACTGTCTGCAAAATTCATGTCAGGCATAAAAAGAAGTTTCAATAATAAGTGCAAGATTTAAAGCATGTAAATCATGTCTTTAGCTTTGTGCAAAAGATACGTGTGGAAGAATAGCGGTGATGGCATTAGCAAATATTGCGACTAGTTATTACTGACGCATTACAAGCAATATTGTAGCAGCAGTCATGTCCCCCCCCCCCCCGCACGAACAACCTTGTTAACGGACCAATCAACAATATTTATAATTATTCAAAAACACATATGTTTAATAAAGTCATCTAACTGAAGCTTGATTTCCTTTCCAATGTGACTTGAAATATATGCATTTACCCTCTGAGAAGTGAAATTCCCCCAAACTTAACCTAATAACACCCTAAAAACCCGAGAATGGTCAGACCAGTGACCCCAGGCACACCCTGTCGACCTTCGCTTTACTAATTCGTTTTGGATCAACCCCAACGGCGCGCGTATATATCATGCTGTGGGGCGGGCTGGAAGTGGAATTCAACATTGGAAAGGAAAATCAGATTCAGTTAGATGATTTATAAAACATAATGTGTTTTTGAATAATTAATTACAATAACTGATTTCCGTTACACCATGTTGACTGAAATAATGCATTAACCCTTGTTGAATGAATATTTCAATCAACACCAGACTGGCTCACTCAGTCGGAGGGGGAGCATTATATCTCAGAGCAGTCAACAGAATGCAACCAACGGAGAGGACCGGCACTAACCAGAAGTAACATTGTTAAAGGCTAAAGGCAGTAACATAGGAATCGGGACATTAGATGCTCACCTGACAACGGTATACTTGGGGCGAGCGGTCATAGTCGGCAACCGGTTTGGAGACTTTATGAATAGTGTAGTAGAATTAGTGTGTTTTGCAGGAGTGCCCTCGAAACGTTCTCTGGGGAGTTTGTACGTGCTGAGTACACCGACGAGAAAGTTTTGTGGGAGCCCTCCACGACATAGCTCCGCAGATATTCGCAATGCTGATTCCGCGGTGATAGGCCACGAGGACGTGATGTTACGGACTGAATGGGCTCGAGCTTGGGAAGCTCCTATCACCGCATTGGAATCGTTAATTACAGCGCTAATCCATCTGGCAATTGTCGCTTTTGACGCGGAACCGTGGGGGGAAGCGTGTGTAAGAACAACGAGTCGTTCGAGACCCTGAGCGGACTAGTTTTACGTTTCTCGTACTCAAGGGCCCGAACGGGACCCCACAGGCGATCTTCCCGCACCGAAGGGTGACATGCAAGTCGGGGTTAGATAATTGTAGAGTGTCGGAATGAGGATGGACTCGTTCTTAGCCAGAAAAATCGGCCTAAAGAACAATTTGACATGTCCGAGAGGAATTCTGAACGCGACAATCGAGATATCGTAATCTCGAGCATCGTCTCCCAGAGGCGAGAGCGACCAGGACGACTGTCTTAATGGTGACATTTTAGTGATGCAGCAGCCATTGGTTCGACGGGGGGCTTCACTAAATCGTCTAAGACAGTTTAAGGTCCCAGGGTGGGACCGTCTCGGCCGGAGGTGTGATTAAAAACCTCCCATCTAGAAGGAGAGGATCAGAGCCATCGTAATTAATGGTTGATCCGTCATCGAAACCTCTCTGGATCGCTAGGATAGGCGGACTTGTAGTTCGGACAGTCGAAGTTTCAAGTCCGCGATCAAAGCGATCAGTGAGAAAGTCAGCGATCTCGGATACAGATGCCCGAGTCGGGGACACCTCTCGTCGCTCACACCAGCGGAAGTAGGGTCCAAAGACGCTTAGAGTAAGCGTCCATGGTGGACTTCCTTTTCCCGTGATATGAGAGAGGCAGCCCGCGCGAAAAAGCCAGAAATCTCGGCATCGGTGCCGGATAATGGCCACAGTCAACGCTAGGTGCTCCCGCGACAGACTGGCGCTCCTCCGTACGGAAGGGATACTAGGTCCGGGAAAAAAAAAAAATGGATCGGTAGACGCAGAGCGGAGCCGCCAAGCGATCCACCAGTGGACGAAAACAAAGGTGTTTCGGCCAAAGGGGAGCGGTGAGATGACACGGAACGCCTCCGCCCAATTTTCGAAACGACTACATGGTGTAGAATGGGAATTGGTGGGAAGGCCTAGGCCGTGAACCCAGACCAGTATCTCGCACGCGTTGGACTGCTACGCAACCCGGGTCGGAGTCCGGGTGCAATTCAGAGGGAGCTGGTGACAGTTCGAGGCGAACAGGTCGATCTGAGGAAGATCTCCGCACGACATTTCGGTTCAGTATCCATTCCGAGGCCGTCATCCTGCCGCGCGACAGATCGTCGGCAAGGAAATTGACGGCCCCTGGAATGCGTACTGCGGACAAGTGTGGCCCGGTCCCGGACACCACGCTATGAGACGCATGGCTTGAGACACAGGGACCGGGACCGAGCCCGCCCTGCTTGTTGATGTAGCAACCACTGGTGGAGTGGTCCGTCTGTACCAGGACACTGGAGTTGGTCAACATGCCTCGAAGTGGGCTAGAGTTCGTTCTACTGCCCACAATTCGAGGCGATTGACATGGGCCTGAGCCTCGGTCCAGGGGAACATGTCACCGAGGCGCTGAGGTCTAGGGTGGAAACCCACCCACCCGACTGTGACGAGTCCGTTGTGATAACCACATCGACAGGATGCGCGGGGAAGAATCCTCGAGTCAGGATTGGGGCGGTGAGGACCCACCATGCCAGGTGGTTACGGATCCCCGATTGATGGGGATCAGACGGGAATCTGGGTGCTTGATCGACCTGTAATGTCGCCCGAGGTGCATTGGAAGCAGCCTCATAGGCGACAGTACGGGACAAGGTCGACGGGACTGGCCATAAAGCCTAGAAGGCGAAAGCCAGTCTCGAGCGGGAGCCTGCGTAAGCAGCGCCATGGATGTTGCAGTCTGAATAACGAATCCCACTCGCATCGGCCGTCAGTTCTGCAATGGCCTGGAAGCCGTTGCAGCCAGCACCCAGATACCTCAGGTTGAGGGGGGAAAGGCTCGATTTGTCCAAGTTGACAATGAAGCCCAACCTATGACCACCTGAATGGTACGAATGAACCATCTCGGCCGTCGCCTGGTGCGACGGACGTAGGATGAGCCAGCCAGTCCAGGTACATGCAAAGGTTGACCCCCTGAGCCTGAGGAAGCGCCCACTTCCCGGGTCCCATCGTGAAGACCCTGGAAGAGGTGGAAAGTCCGAAAGGGGAGACAAGTCACTCGTAGGACTGGCCCTGGATTGGAATTGAGCCAGTGAGGTGGTTTTGGCGACTGGGACGTGCAGGTAGGAGTCTTTCAGATCCAAAGAGGACGCCCAGCTCCCTGCAAAGGACAAGGCAGGATCGAGCGGAGGGTTTCCATCCCGAACTTCTTCGGCTTGATGTATTGATAGAGGCTTTAGGGCAGGATGGGACGCCAATCCCGGTCTTCTAGACCAAAACCTCGGTGAAGGGGGGGGGGGGCGACTGGGGAGATGGAACCCTTCGCAAAAAAAAAGAGCGCCGCGACCCGTCCAGAAGAATTGGTCTTCGGATCCCCCGGAAGGGGGGGAGGTCCGGATGGGAAGTCGCCGGGGGATCCGCGGTGAATTTCTATTCGATACCCCCGCTCCAACACACTCAGCACCCAAGGGGCGGGGGAAAGGCTGGCCAAACGCACGTAAGAACTTACGCGGCCGCCCACCGGAGGTGAGGAGGCTCCTTCCCGAAGGAGAGACCCGCGGCAGCCGTGCCTCAAGACGGAAGGCTTTCTTCCCTTCCAGGCGGCTTTGCTTGGGGAGGGGGAAGAGCCCTTCGGCCTGGCCCCGGACTTCTGAGAAGTAGCCGGAGCTGCAGGCTTCTGGGTTGGGACGGCCTGGTGTCGGCTTCGCCTGCTTGGGGGAACGGCTGGAAGAAGAGGAGCGGGAGCGCTTCTTTTTCTCTTCTTAGCCGAAAATCTCCCGGAGGAGATCTTTGCCTGAGCCTCCTGAGCGCCTGCTCCGACTCCACACGATCCGCTGGGCAAGCAGTGAAAGGTCACCGAACGAACCTCCGAAGAGGACGTCCGGCGACTCGGGCTTGGTCTTAGAACCTCCAATGCAAGATCGGAGCTCAGGGTGTGCAGAGTGAAGCAGGCGTTATCGCGTCGCAGGAAGCTGAGGCGACGAGCCAAAGCCATTGAAGCCTCTGTTTGTTTTTTTTTTTTTTTTTTTTTTTTTTCTTTTTTTTTTTTTTTTTTTTTTTTTCCGAGTCAATAGCGGGGCTAGGACGGTCAAGGCATTCAGAGGCTTCCGAGGAGAAAATCACCTTCGCCCAACCAGGCATATGATCGTGGGATGAGGACCATAGAGACGCGCCTAGTCTGATACCAGAGGTCAACGCCAGGTCTAGGTGCCTCAAACTGGTCCTCCCAGAGGGGAGAAGCCAGTCGGGGCGCCCCTGCCCGTTGGTAACTTGGTTGCTAGGTAAAGATCTATGGTCGGAGTCCACAGGAAGGAGTCGTAGTCCCCTTCGGTAGTTCCAACGATTGGCGAAAGATTTCCCGGTACGAAGAGAGCTTCTGAGTGGACCTCCGGAGCGCTTCCACAGAAGACCAACGTCTGTTGGAAGCGTCAATGCCTGGACGCGTTAGGAGGGAGGATAGGGAAGCCAAGATTGAGCTGTCCCTCCTCCGCACGCAGCTCAGGCGCGCAAGGTAGGCAAGAGAATCGCCGGCCCTGCGCAGCACATGATAGGTGCACGCGGGAAGAGAATTCACCTCCTCCTGCTCCGAATCTGCCGCGGACGTCGAAGGCTGAGAAGGAGTATCACCTAAGAGACTCTCCTCCGAGCCAGAGTCCACCCCGAGTCCTGGAGGACGGTGCGACAGAACGAGCGGACGAAGGCGGAGGGCCAGGCCTCCCGCAGGACCAAGCCAAACTGGCATAGACTGGGCCGCAGGAGCCATTAGGTTCGACTGCACCCAGCCCGACCTGACGAGGGTACAGGACGAAGAAGGCGTGGGGACGAAACCCCAAGTCACAGGCACCGTAAGCCGAAGGGTAGTGAGATCGGGTAATACAAGCCCTGACCCGGCCGGTACCAGGCTGTACCACTGCAGCTTGACCGGCCCCCGAGCAGGGAGACAATCCGCTGCAGAAGCGGCGCAACTGCCCCGCTCGAAAGCGGTCAGAAGCACGCCCGAACAGCACCTGTGCCTGGGCTGCGGCAGCCGACGGAGAGAGGCGCGGTGTGGAATATGCCTGGAGGGGATCTCGCAAGGCGGGAGCACGGTCTCTGGTTCGAAAGACCATACCAGACTGCCAACCCAGCAGTCCAGCCCGGACTGGGGTGGGGAAGCCACGTACGGGGATGCAGCGTAAGCTGAGAAGGTAGCTGCGCGGGTACTGTGTCCCGCGGGGGGTAGGGCATGAAGGCTGCCCCCGCAGGAACGCCAGAGCAGGGGCACCCACGGGTTACCCCCCATAGGCGGACCCGCCGCGGAGCAGGTGCAGGAGGACCAGCAACTAGCAACGGCAGCAGGCGTACCCGCAAAAGAGGCCTGAGCCGACCTAGTCAACTGGGGGCATTGCGGAGGCAACCCGAGCGGAGCACCACTCGCTCCGCCAAGACCCGAAGGCCCGGAGCGGCATGCGGCACATGCTGAGGAGACTGCATGACTAGCAAGGCTAGTCATCGGGGCGTAGTGAGCGTAGCCAACACTGCGGCGTCGCAGGGATACCGAAGCCAACGCCCCAGGGTTTGCCGAACATACCCTGAAAGTAATGGCCACCGTGGGCGGTCGAAGTGCCGAAGGACACCGGCGACCGAAACCACGCTAGGTGTGGACGACAACGCGATGGGATCAGCCCGCGACAAGGGCCACCACCATCACCACTCAACACCACCGGAGTGGCCGAAGCGCCAATCCCCTGGGAGGATTGGCAGAGCAGCACCGCGCAGAGCACGGAGCAGCCCCTAGGGCTGAACCAGGTGAGCCAGCGACTGGTGAGCGCTGAGGAGGAGGCCCGAAAAGGGGCCGCCCCATCAGGCGTCGCGAAGTAGCGAAGCTACCCCACCTTTGGGAGCACCCAGAAGCAGCAGCGGCTGACTTGGATGAACCCCGGACCGGAGCCCGAATACCACCCCCCTTTCCCCGTGTACGCAAACAAGGGCGGCGTACCCATTGTTCATGATTGCCCATTGAACATCCGAAGACCATACAAAAAGAGGCGCACGGTCGGTGCGGGAAACATTGCCTGTGGATGACAAGGGGAATGGGGATCCACTCATGAATGGAGCGGGGCAGCGAACGCAATTGTGCACCATGAATGACGGGGTGAGCGGAGTTGCTAGATGGAAGAGCGTGCGGCAATAAAAAACGTACAGAAAACTAAACAAGGCGTGCGTGGAGGTCTCCGCTGCATGACTGCAAGGCTAGTCATGCGGGGTGTAGTGAGCGTAGCCAACACCGCCAAGGGATACCGAAGCCGACGCCCCAGGGTTAGCCGAAACATACCCTGAAGTAATGGCCACCGTGGTTGCGGTCAAGTGCCGAAAGAACGGGACCGCAACCACGTTAGGTGTGGACATCAACGCGATGGATCAGCCCGGGGCGACCAGGGCCCACTCACCACTCACCACCACCGGAAAGCCTGCGGCCGCCAATCCCCCTGGGGGACTGGCAGCGCAGACCGAGCCGCCTGCCACGGAGCAGACCCTAGGGCTGAACCAGGTGAGCCAGCGGCTGGTGATGCGCTGAGAGAGGAGGCCCGAAGACCGCCCCATCAGGGCGCGAAGTAGCCGAAGCTACCTCAACTTCGGGAGCGCCCAGGCACAGCGGCTGCCTGGATGAACCCCGGGACCGGAAGCCGACTACCCCCCCATCCCGTGTACGCAGCAACGAGCGGGTACCCATGTTCAATGATTGCCCATTGAACATACGAAGACCAATACAAAAAGAGCGCACCGGCGGTGGGGAACATAGCCAGTGATCGACACAAAGGGGATGGGGCTCCCCTCCTGAATGGAAGCGGGGCAGCGACCGCAATTGTGCGCCATAAATGACGGGGTGGCGTGAGGTGCTAATTGGATAGCGGTGCGCAATAAAAACCCCCCCCCCCCCCTCCCCCCCCCTCCCCCCTCCCCCCCCTCCCCCCCCCCCCCCCCCCTCCCCCCCCCCCCCCCCCCCCCCCCTACAGAAAAATAACAAGCAGTGCGTGGAGGTCTCCCGGGTCGCAAACGTCAGGACACAAAAAGCAACTCGGTAACTGAGTCACCAACGGTTAAAAAATTCTCAAAAAAACAGTTTCAACATATTTTATTCAGATACTACAAGATCTATAACAATAATACGCACACCAGACCTCATAAATGTTAGCAAGCAAGCACGCTAACAAATAAACAAAACAACTCACACATAGTCAAAGGAAACCAAAGCAGCAACACGTGCGTCAAATGGCTGCTGTTTACCTTATTTTCCCGCTACACAGATCAAATGACCGCAATGGCGGCAAAAAAGGATTACAAAACAAGAGCTCTCAGACGGAGTACAAGTCTCCGACTATTCCGTCCGAAGGATCGCTTATAAATCCCAGTTCTATAATCCAGGATAAGATTGGTATAGTAGTACGAGTTAATTTTTCCGTATGAGACGACAAACTAAGTCCAGTATCAAAAATCTCAGTTAATTTTGGCTGCTATAATGACAGAGGCTGCTGGTAAACGCGTCCGGTTGAATGGCGGCCAAAACGGATTGAGGAAGATGCCTAAGCGCCGACAGGGGTGCCTGGGGTCACTGGTCGAGACATTTATCTTTTGGCGGGTGTTATTATGGTAATTTGGGGCATTCCATTCTCAGAAGGGAAATGCCTATACTTTCAGTCAACTGGTGTAAGGAAATCCGTTCAGTGTAAATGATTTATAAAGGAGTCTAGGTTGCCGCCGGGCACCGCTAATTCCATTGCGATTTTTGCACATGCCCAAAGAAAAGAATCCTCAACCAACCACAAGCGAGGACACGCGTGCTATTGCCGCGTCACATATCGCATTAATGCAGTTGTGTGATATATTCCAACAATACTGCCCAGGGGGTTGTTTATGTACAATCAGGGGACCCCCTGGGAAACCTGGAATGGAAACGAGCAATGTTGCGTGACAAGAGGTTCCGAGATCCATAGAATTGAATGAAGAGAACACGGAATATCAGAACTAGCAAAACGGTATAATGGAACGATTGTCATGGATTAGAAATGTTTTGAAGAAGTGTGGTTTGCTGTGTGCATAGTAGCAGCGTCAAGAGGACTCTAACGCAAGTGAGAACTAAACCACTGTTTATTTTCACTTAATGGATTTAATCTATTGGCCAACAGGGGTAGAATTTTGTACACCCCCCCCCCCCCCGGAAAGCCGCGTGAGTCCACGTGGACTTCGTATAGTTCTTGTAGGAACATTTTAAGAGTGCCCAAATTTTCAAAGATTACGACAAATTACTGGGTAAATTAGTTCACCAAGCATTTGGGTCTCGACACAAAAGCTATAATTTTTTTTTTTTTGCACTATATTCCATTGAGAAAAACAATGAAAAAAAACCCGCGCTTGTGGTGGCAAACAATCAAGAGTCAACATCATGCATTTACAATCTGGAATATGATTGGCTTAAAGGAGAACCGTGTGCAACGAATAATATTATACAAGAGACTATATAAATATATTGACCAATATCGAGTGGTTCATCTAAAATGGATTATATTAACCAAACAATTGAATTAAAACCACCTAGTCTGACCTTGCGGCTTCGTATTTTAAATTCGCGCTATTGTATAAAGTGTTATGCGATTGATACCGCCGCAGTTTGTGGTCATACACACTTGCTCTCTTCTCCCAGCCCATCTATCACAATCTACCCTTCGTCTTTCATAGGAAAAATGCACATATGAAAGCGTCAACATGTGAAGGTGTATGACGCTACGGTGCCGTCCGTATCCCATAACACGTATACATATCCATATACACTAGGCGAGAATTTTCAAATAGCGAATGCGGAGGTCAGACAAAATATTCAAGAAAACACATTATGTTTTATAAATCATATAGCTGAGGCCTGATTTCCTTTCCAAATGTGGACTGAAACATATGATTCCATTCTGAGAAGTGGAATTGCCCAAAATACTCTATTTTAGCACCCCTCTAAAGGAGAGAAAATGGTTTTTTCCAACCAGTGACCCAGGTCACACCTGTAGCCATTACTCTTCCCCAGTTAAGTTTTGGCTCAACGCTACGCGGGGACCATGCACATTATATGTTGTGGGGCGGGGGCTCTGGAAGCGGGAAGTCAACATTGGAAAGGAAATCAGGCTTCAGTAGATGATTTATAAAACATTAATGTTGTTTGAATAAAATTCATTACACTGAACTGATTCACTGTACACCAATGTTGACTGAAAACATATGCATTAACCCCGTTGACATGAATATGGTCAAATAAACACCAGACTAGCACACTCAGTTCGGAGGTGGACATTTGATATTTCAGAGAGCGAGCAGCAATAGGGCTGCAGTCAAAAGGGAGACCAAAAACGCCAGAGCCTAAAAACACATGGAATCTAGATTCTAAAAAGTCAGGAAAAGCCAATAATCACTCTCCTAGATAGTGGAGTACAACCAGGGGAGAGTAAGAGGACCTAGACTTTATAATGTGATGAAAAGGAACGGCCAAGTTTTTTGGAGGATAGCCAGAGCCGCGAATCCCGCAGAGGAAAACCCAAAGCCTACGGAATAGGCGAGGCGAGAGAAAGAGCTCCGACAGAGACCGGAGAGCGACGTAGGCCTGGGACAAAGGCACGAGCACCCACGCGGCAAGGCTGGCGAGAAAACAAGGCCTCAAGCCTTGCAACAACTGAGGCTCGGAGGGGAAGCCAGAGAAGCGCAAGGCGGACCCCCGTAGAGAACGCGGGGGCAAAGAAGCTACCCCAAAAACGAAGGAGGAGGGAGCGGGCCCATGGACGAGAGGGGTTCGATCAGAGCACCACAGACGAACCCCGCGGAGATAGGAGAGGCCCGTGGAGATAAAGGTTGAGAGACTCTAAAACGGCCCAGCCCGTGGAGGCTGATGAGAGAAAGTCCGATCCCTGAAACGTAGGGAAGAAGGAGCTACAAGGAGAAGGAAAATCTCCGAGCTAATCCAGCCGGAAAGGGACCCGAAAAGGTAATAAAGGCGGGGGATAGAGCCGACGCCGCACCCAAGGGACGGATTGGGGGCTCGCCAAGGAGCTCGCCGATAGAACTCAGACCCCAAGATGGGAACTAGCTTTCGGGTCAAAAAACGGACGCCTTGCAGGAGACAATGGAACGAACAAACGTCCACCGAAGGAACGAACCGAACAACCTAGGCTGTGGTAGGCCGAGCTAGTTGACCGAAAAATCGAGACAGCGGATGAGCGGAAAACAGCCAACAAAGCCTCAACATAAGCGAAAAAGTCCCTCCTCAGACTGTCACAGTCAGGAGCTGGAGGGACGAGTCAGGCCTCGACTCGGAGCTAGACAGAACCACCGAGGAAGAACGAGGCAGACACGCAATACAGGGAGCCGCGGCACCAGCACCGGGCCACCGAAGAGCAGCCAAAAGCTAGATTAATGATATACTAGCACCTCCCCAGGAGCGGGCCAGAGTCAAATGGCCCGAAGTCTAAAGAGGGAGAACCCAGAAGGTTAGCTCAAGCAGGAGGAACACGAGTCGAGCCCGGAGAGGCGACCCGAGCCGAGAGATCACTAACTGCTCAGAAAGTCCGAGCAGAAGTCTAACCAGTGGAGACTGCAAGCAGAGAGCAGGTGACCAACGTGTAGAAGGACCAGAATGATCCAAAAAGAGGAAACTTCTGGCCGAACGACGAATCGGTATCGAGGAGCAAACACGTAGCTGGTAGCGAACTTCCGGCATAAAGGATGCCAAAAAGAAGATGTCCGCGGGCAGCATAGCTGCTTCGCCACAATATCTCCCGAGGAGAAGAAACTGAAGAGAGCCACCGGAGAAGTGCCTAACCGAACGGGCGAGATACAGATTAAGGATCACCCCAAAGCCTCGAGCCAAAGGGAAAGGTAGTAGTGAGTAGGTAGACCAAATCGTCAAACCAAACTCGAGCGTCAGACATGAAAGAATGACTCGCAAGGGGGGTTTACGCCCCAGAGACATTCCCACCAGGGAGAGAGAGAGAGCTCCAAACCGACTTAAAGTTCAGGTCACAGATTTGACCGACTAGGATAGAGGGGATAAACTCGCCAGTCGGAAGTGGGCAGACCACCAGGTCAAGGGCGTCCCAGGGTCCTTAAAGACAGGAGCAGTAGCAACCGAACGTGTTGCCACCCAGGAACCCGAGGGTACTAAGGGGAAAAAAGCACCAGATCCAGTAGCCAAGGCACGGCTTGGGAAGAGAAGACAACAAGACAAAGGCAACTTGCCAAGAATCAACGGAGAAGAAAGCCACCCGGTGAAGGCGAGAGTTTGAGAACCCACCAAAACTAGGGAAAACCCCGTCGCGGGGATTCCCCATAGGCAGCCAGTTGAGACAGAAGGCAGTGGCAAGAAACCCGCAAGTGAAAGAGATCGAACAAACGGGGCCTGAAAACCGCTGGAGGGGAGTGGGGGAACCCCCCTAATTTTATAAAAAGCAATTAATATGTTAAAAAATATAGTTTTTAAGACAGACCCCGACGAATAGGGAGCACACCCCTCCCCTGAGTTAGGCCCGGACGAGCCAAACAACAAACCAACCCAACGCTAGGCCGGGGAGGGAACAAGGCCCGACGCTTTGTCTCTACTAAGCCCGTATGAAGAACCGAGCCCACAGAGGGGCACAGTAGAGCCGACCCAAAACCGTGTCCAGGTCCCCCCGAGGGAGACAGAGGACCAGGGGTAGTAGCTGGGGGGGGAGCCAAAGGAGTGTGCGAGAACTGTCAAAGCCAGCCCCAACTCCCGAACAAACGGGATAAGGGATTCACGGTCAAGACACGGACCCAACAGTAGGCGGAGTCCAGGCGAAGTCGAAAGACCTCAAGGGATAGGAGTAGGCTGGGAGCACGGGTAAGGTTAGGCAACAGAGCGAAACCACCAGCGCGTACAGGACGAACAGAGCCCAGCAGAGGGGCGAGGGCATCCACCTCGGGTTGGAGCCAAAGCCAAATGATGGGAACCCGAGCAGCAGGGTCAAGAATGAATAACCAAAGCCCAGACCAGCAAGGCAAGGCTATGGCCCGAGGGGTCCCAGCCGGCATGTAAGCTGAGGTCTCGCGCCCGCACAAAAGTGAGGATAGAGGGCAAGGAAGCGACCAAGCCAAGGCGCAATGATCAGGTTCCCCAGACGGGGTGTAAGGCCCAAGGGAGAAGGGAACATAGAGCCCCTACACCAGGCTGAGCCGGCCCAGTGAAGCCCGGAGGGGCCACGCTAGACCAGCATAGGCATAGGCCTCTAAACCCCGAAGGGGCCAAGGGAATACACCAAGCAGCAGGGCATCAGCCCTAGGGCAGGCCCGACAAGGGCCCGGCCAAGCTGCGTGGGAAGAACCAGGGCAAAGAGACCCGAATGGAGATGAAGGGTCTAGTCGAGAAGCCAAAGCTCTAGACGATGATTTGAAAGCCCCAAGGCTAGGCCAAGGCGAAGTCCAAAAGGAACGCAAGGCTATAGGCAACGACCTCCCCAGGAAGTAGGGGCTAAGGACCCAAAGACCAGTATCAGCCAAGGCTAGAACATGGTCTAGACCCCAATGGGGAACAGAGACTAACGCCAGCCGGCAACTGTCACTAGGCCCGCACTGGAGGAAGAGGAGCTAGGCACCGCTGATCCCCAGGAGAGGAGCAGCGAAGTGCATCATAGTAGAGTCAAGCTACCCCCCGAGGATCAGCGGAAAAGGACTAGGGGTAGCAGTAATCCTAACAGAGCCTAAGAGCCAGGACAGCTAAGGCCTAAATGGTCCCTCAGCGCCTAACTGGCAGAGACCAGAGGGCCTCAGGTCCCCGATGGTGCACACGGAACGGGCCGGGACTAGCACCACGAAGGAGCTAGGCTACCGGGCCAGCAACAGTCAGCCGCCAACGAAAAGGCAGCGACGGAAGCCGACGGCGACCAGAGCTGAAAGCCATGCCGAGGCCGGAAGCGGTGCTAAAGGCTAAGGTATCGATCTCGACGAGCTGCAAGCTATAGCACGGCAGGATTGGGCCCATGCCCATGCCGAGGCGGATAGGCCACACAGGCAGGGCAGGAGCACCCCACGTAGGGGACCCTGCATGCCGAAAGATAGAGCAACGTCGAGAGATGGAGGCGGTAAAACAGGGAATACACAAGGCTGAGATGAGAGGGCTTTCAGCCAAGCGCAGTGCGAATGCAGCCAGGGTGAAGCCACGAGATAGGACCGCCCGTAGGGAAGCCCCGCCAAAGAGCCAAAGAGCAGACTGAGTAGGACAGGTCGCGGGGCGCGAGAGTTTGAAGTCAACCCCAGGAAGGGGACAAACAACACTGCCCCCCGAGCAAACGGCCCCCGTAAGAGGAGACCAATGGCTGTGGTTAGCCCGGAAATCCACGCCAACAACGGGGATAAACGGCCACCCGGAAATCAAGGCCGATGACGGCGGATAAACGACCACCATGCAGCGTACCCTACGGGTAGAGGCGCGGCATAAAGGATCGAAATGGTTTATCCAATCAACCCAAGCACTCAACTCCGAGAGGCTGAGCGCTATAAAGGGAGGCGTACTACACGCCGAAGGCGGGTGAGAACCAACCCCTAAAGGTCCGGAGCCAAGAGCTTACAACCCGCAGGAGAGACTTATAGCGACAGAGGCTAAGCACGGGCACGCAGCGCGCCCTGAAAGGGGCATGCTGCCGCCTGCACCGAGTCCCCCGTGGAGTGTAAGCCCCGAAGGCTACTCCACGAGGGCGACGAGAAGGAAAAAACACCCACGGGGTGCACGTAACGGCGGAAACCGTAGCGGGAACAAGCGTGGACGAGCCGCACCCAGTAACGCCAACGGAACCCCGCGTGAGCGGGGGACAACCTGGCGAAGCGCTGAGCGCCCCACCTAGCCCGTGAAGCCTGTAAAAGCTGCAGCACGAGCCCAGATTAACCCGCGGGGGGGCTAGCAGGCTAAGCCATGCGGGGTGTCTGCGAAGCATGCTTGGCCGTAGCAGTAACTAGCGCTGGACGATCGCTCACACGGAACCCCGCGTGAGCGGGAGAGGCCAACCTAGCGAAGAGCGCTGAGCGCCCCACATTACGGCCGTGTGTCAGGCACGGTGTGATGAAGAGCAAGCAGCACAAGCCAGATTAACCCGCGGCGGCTAGCAGGCGAGCCAGGCGGGGTTGTGCCGTAACGGCGTGGGCTGACTGTGAACCGCAGCGGGAACTAGCGCTGGACGAACCGCACCATTAACCGCGAACGGGTACCCCGCGTGAGCGGGCGCCAACCTGGCGAAGCGCCGCGCGCCTCTCCTAGCCTGTGAAGGGCTGGTGAAGCAATGCAGCACGAGCCAGTTGATAACGCCGTGGCTGCAAGCTAGCCAGGCGGGGAAGCCAGTGAAGAATAAACAAACGACACCCGCGCGAACCCCACGCGGGGGGGGCGCCGGGAAACCCACCTCAGGGCCTGACAAATCAAGCCCCGAGACCGTTACCACGGCAGCGCGGTCGTAGAGTCCGAGGACTCCTAAACACACGAGAACGGGTGTCGGTACTGGCGAGGGATCGGCCCGAGAGAACCCGGGCGTCACCATAGCCAACTCTCACCGATACCGGAAGGACTGCAGCCGCCCAATCCCCTAGGGAAGGGGCAGAGCAGACCATGCCAGCCTGCACCGATAAGGCAACGAGCTAAAGCAGGCGAGCAAGCGCCGAGTGGACCCAGCGTGTAGGCAGTCAAGCCCCCCCAGGGAGGAGGTCCAGACGAGCATGCTCTGCTATACCGGGATGTCCGCGGGCCGCCAAAATCCCCGAGGGGAAAAAGGCCAGAGAGCAGACCGCGCTAGCTGCACCGGCGAAGCACATGGGCTAGACCAGGAGAAGCAGCGCGCCGGTGGTTGGTCCTTGGTAGGAGGTGACGGGCGGAACTCCCGAGAAGGAAAGCCCTACTACCACGAGCAAGAAGTAGCCGAAGCTACAACAACCTTCAGGGAGAAGGACACATAAAGCCCCTACCCCAGGCATGAGCCGGCCCAGTGAAGCCCCTGGAAGGGCCACGCTAGACCAGCATATGCATAGGCCTCATAAACCCCGAGGGGGCAGGAATACACACCAAGCAGCAGGGACGTCAGCCCTAAGGGCAAGGCCAGACAATTGGGCCCAGCCTAAGCTGCGGGGAAAGAACCAGGGCCAGCTACCCCAGAATGGAGCTGAAGGGTCTAAGTCGAGAAGCGAAGCTAAACGATGAAATGTGTTGAAGTCCCAAGGCCTCCCCCCCAGGCCAAGGCGAAGTCAAAAGACCGCCAAGGCTATAGGCAACGACCTCCCACGGAGTCAGTGGCTAAAGGAACCAAAGACCCGTATCAGCCAAGGCTGAAACATGGTTCTAGACCCCAAGGGGGAAACAGAGACTAACGCAGACGGGCACTGTCACTAGGCCCGATCGGAGGAAGCGGAGCCGTAGCCCCGTGATCCCCAGGAGGAGGAGCAGCGAAGCTTGCATCATAAGCTAGAGTCCAAGCTCCCGAGGGATACAGCGGACCAGGCTAGTTAGCAGTAAGCCTAACAGCCAGAGCCTAAGGCCAGGACAGCCAAGGGCCTAAATGGCTCAGCGCCTAACTGGCAGAGACCGGGCCTCAAGTCCCCGGTGGTGCACACGGAACGGGCCCGGACTCGCACCACGAAGGAGCTAGGCACCGGGACAGCACAGTCAGCGCCAACGAAGGACAGCGACGGGGATTAGCGCCGGCGGACCCAGGCCTGAAAGCCCAATGGAGCCGGGAGAGCGAGTGCATAAATGGGCTAAGGTCATCGATCTCGACGAAGCTGCAATCTATAGCACAGCAGGATGCACCCCATGCCCAAGCCGAGGCGAGCTAGGCCAACCACAGGCAGGGCAGAGCACCCCCGTAGGGGAACCGACATGCACAAGCTAGAGCAACGTCAGAGCATGGAGGCGGTAAACCAGGGACTACACAAGGCTGAGAGGGCTTTCACGCCAAGGAAGGACCAGCAAGCAGGGGTGTGGAAGCCAATGAAAGCGAGGCCGCCCGTAGGGAGCCCAGCCAAAGAGCAGACTTGAGTAGACCCAGAAGAACCACCGAGACCTACGGCATCCCAGAAGGGATGCCCGAGAGCCACGGCGGCGCGAATCCCCGAGGAGACAGGTAGCGGCGCCGTGAGTTGAAGTCAACACCAGGGAAGGTGGACAAAACAACAACCGAAGCAACAGCCCCGTAAGAGGGAGACCAGATGCTTGTGGTTAAGCCCGGAAATCCACGGCAACGACGGCGGATAATAAACGGCACGGAAATCAATGCCGATGACGGCGGATACAAAACGGCCACCATTGCAAGCGTACCCGCTGGGAGGAGGCGCGGCATAAAGGATCGAATTGGTATCCAATAACCCCAGGCCAATCACCTCCGAGAGGTGAAACGCTATAAAAGGGAGGAGTACCCCACGCCCGAAGGCGGGGAGAAAAACCCCTAAAGTCCCGGAGACACGAGCTATACAACCGCAGAGAGAATTTATAGCGACAGAGGCTAAGCCCGGGCACGCAGCGCGCATGAAGGGCATGTGCAGCCTGCACCGAGGCCCCCGTGGAGGTTAACCCCGACGGCATACCACACGAGGGCCGCCGAGAAACGGAAACACCCACCGGGTGCACCGGTAACGGAGGAAACCGTAGCTGGAACAAGCGCTGGACGAGCCGCACCAGTTACCGCACACGGAACCCCGCGTGGGCGGGGGTCAACATGGTGAAGCGCTGCGCGCCCCACCTAGCCAGTGAAGGCCTGGTTAAAGCATGCCATCACGAGCAGATTAACCCCGCGGGGCTAGAAGGCTAGCCATGCGGGGTCTCTTATTGTGCCGAAACGGCGGAACCGTGGCGGGAACAAGCGCTGGACGAGCCGCACCAGTTACCGCAAACGGTAACGGCCCGGTGGCGTGTGAGCGGGGGCCAACCTAGCGAAGAGCTGGTCCGAGCACCACCTAGCCGTGAAGGCCCGGTGTGAGCACGCGCAGGCACCACAAGCCAGATATTAACCCCGCTGGGGGGCTAGAAGGCTAGCCATGAGGGGTGGTTGTGTGTGCTGTACGGCTGAACCGCAGCGGGAACTAGCGCTGGACGAACCGCAAAAGGTAACCGCGCACGGTACCACGCGTGAGCGGGGCCAATCTAGCGAAGCGCCGCGCGCGTGAAGGGCTGGTGAAGAATGCAGCACGAGCCAGATTGATACGCGGGCTAGCAAGCAGCCATGCGGGGCAGTGAGCAAAACGACACCCGCAGGCGCCCACAGCGGGGTGGAGCCGAGGAACCCTCCTCAGGGCCTGACGAATCGAAAAGCCCCGAGACCGGTACCACAGCGCCCAGACCGCGGTCGCTGAGTCCGAGAACTCCTAAACCACGAGCGCGGGTGTCGGGGAATGGCGTGGATCGGCCCGAGAGAACACCGGGAGTCACCATAGCCAACTCACGCTAAGGACGGACTGCAGCCGGCCCCAATCCCCTAGGGAAAGGGCAGAGCAGACCATGATAGCCTGCACGATAAAAGGCAACGAGCTTAATCAGGGATGCCAGCGCGGGGCAGGTGTGTAGTCCAGTCAAGCCCCCCCGAAGGAGGTGGCCGACTAGCATGCTCTGCTATACCGGATTGCGCCAGCCGCCAAAATCCCCGAGGGAAAAAGGCAGAGCGGACCGCGCTAGCCGGCACCGGAGAAGAGAAGCCCCTAGGGGCTAGTCCAGGCGAGCCAGCGGCCGCGGTAGCGAGGGTAGGGTAGAGGGCGGAACTCCCGAGAGAGAAAACGCCCTACTTAACACGCCATGAAGTAGCCGAGCTTTACAACACCGTCAGGTGCTCCAAAAGCAGCGGTGGCGACTTGGAAGAACATCGGACCGGAGGGCGCCAGAACACACCCCCTTTTTCATAAGCGAAACATAGACAGGGAGGAAACAGTGTTCAATGGGAACCATTGAAAAATGGAAAGGCACCGCAAAGAATCAAAAGAACGAAGCACCAAAAAGGAGCGACGCGGCAAGCAAGAACCCGTGTAATGAACTGCACGGAGAAAGAGGGTCCGGCGTTGGGGTGAAGCGAGCCAGAGGGGCGCCCGCGTTTTTGTCGGAACGAAAACGAACAAAAGAAAAACAAAGGCGAGCCGGGTAAGACACGGCCCGCCAACGCGGAGACAAATGTACCGTTGCGGTAACAAAGTCACCACACGGAAGGGAAAGACTTTTCCAAAGTTCAGTTTTCACATATTTTTATTTAAAATACAAACAAGCATAGAATAAAATAATAGCACACTAACCCAAAAGAACTGTTATGATAGTCTGAACAGACTACAACCCCGAAACAGAAACAGGCGCACAAAAAGCTAAAGGCTCCAAACCACGCAAACACGTGCGAAATGGCTGCCTTTGTTACTTCCTTTCCCGACACAGATGACATGCAGCTCGGCGGCAAAAAACGGCTACATAATTTAAAAGCTCCCGACGGGCGTAAAAATCGCTTGTTTATTTCCGTCCAAATAGATCGTTATAAATCCAGTATATACATCTCAGTAATCTCTCCAGATAGTTAGGTATAGTAGTAGAGTATTCCGTATGAGACGACAATTAGTCAAGTATCAAAATCTTCAGTTAATTTTGGT
The DNA here is from genome assembly GCA_023653785.1 of Ophioderma brevispina. Lineage (NCBI taxonomy): Eukaryota > Metazoa > Echinodermata > Ophiuroidea > Amphilepidida > Ophiodermatidae > Ophioderma > Ophioderma brevispina. The sequence goes on from JAMKCH010003110.1 coordinate 37,959, forward strand.
GCTATTGACAGAGCTGCGGTAACACGCGTCCGTGTGGTAGGCGGCCAACAAAACGAATTGAGGGAAGAGTAATGGTAACAGGGGTGACCTGGGTCACTGGTTTAGACCATTTCTCTTTTTAGGGGTGCTAAAATAGGTTAATTTTGGGGCATTTCACTGCTCAGAAGGAAATGCATATGTTTCAAGTCACATGGTTGTAATGGAAATCGTTCAGTGTAATGATTGTTTAAGTCATTTTTATTGGTTAATATAATTCAGTTTTTCCATGAATGAAACCACTCGATAGTGGTCAATACTTATTTTATGGCACGTATATTGCATAATTTAATTCTTAGCTACGAGGTTCGCTTTAGTAGTAAAAGGTCATTTCCAATCACTTGCATAGGGATTGATGAATAACAGAGTTTTCTCTTAGGAAAATCATTTGTTCCCACGTGTATAAGTTTACCGGCTGAGTAGTGATTATCAATGCATGCTGATTTATACGCAAGTCCACATGGACTCGCGCTGTAGAAATTTTGAGTGAGAGTTCTCTGCGCGATAGCGGACTGCGCGTCGGAAATTCTACGCCCTGTTGCAACCCAATTGTACTAAGGTTTATACAAAATTATTCGAGCAAAAAAAAGAGAATGAAAGGTTAATTGAGAATTGGGCGCAGGCCAAGCTTTCTGTGCTTTGGAATAGCGCTATACAAGTGACCCAACAACGGTTACTTATATTAAGCGAGCGCACTTTTAAATATGTTCTATAATGTTGTAAAGAAGAAGTTCATTTGTGCTCTGTAAGTGTGGTTACTTTAGAAAAAAGCCTTACCTTTACAGCCCTTTCCTTTGCAGTTATGCCTTCCAATGTGCAAACATGCTTGATGCATCAGGTTCATTCATGGTGCTGACACATCAAGTCTGGATGCTGATGCAGGATTTGAGATTAGCACGGCAACATTGCCGACTTAGAAATCATCCCATGGCCTGAAGGTGGGGAGGGTGTTACACTGGTCGAAGCCTGTATGAAAGAATCAAGGAATATGAAAGTATAAAAAATAGGGACAGTGGTTCCCCCCTTACCAAAGTGGATGGGCCTGCACTAAGCCTTCCACAGGCCTGCATTTTCAGGATCTAGGCAGGCTCACATTGCACAATGCAGACCTGCCATAAGCCTTCCACAGGCCTGTCAACAGGCCAAAATATTAAATTAGGGCATGCCTATGGCAGGCCCTCCATTTGGCAGGCTGCCACAGGCATTTATTTGGCATGCCTGCACTAAGCCTTCCACAAGCCTGTCCACAGGCAGTGAAATGACCCCGGGACTCAAAAGGTACATTCACAGAGTGTAGTAAGTATTTTGATTAAGCCGGGCAAAATGTCGTTTCAAATCAACTTATCACATGAATCCCATATGAAAAGACTATGTTTGGGGGCTCAAACATGTCATTTCAAAATGCATCATGGAAAGTTGGTCGACAAATACACAACTTGCCATAATTGTGGGAAAAATGGCAAAAATTGCAGATGCATACTCCAAGTGGATGACCGCTGGGGGGAATGAGTTAACATGTTGATAGGGTTCTGCCCTCCTACAATATAACTTGGTTCTGATAATTCTGCATAAAATCAGATGCTTTATAGAAAACATTTGCCTCATTGAGGACTTTCATCAGGGATTTTGAACTACTTTTAAAGAACTGTGAGAGTTTAATCTAACCGGTCAATTTTTTTAAAGACTGTGTGGATGAGCTTCCTCTGTGTTTACCATATGACAAGATTTTCTTTTTCTTCTTTTCTCACCGTTTTTCCGCTTCTTTCCGCCCACATTTCAGCTGCAATCAAATGCACTGGCAACTCTGTCAAGTTACGACTGTTGTAGCGTTTCTTGGCCAATTAGCTCCAGACCGGGGGTTTCAGCCATGGGATCTGCAAGGTTGGAGGGATCTAAAATAAGCGGCTGGTCCTGCAAACGACGATGAGCCACTTCTTACCTTGTTGGTTCCTTTGATCCTGTATGTTTGGTTGTATTGCCCACTAAGTACAATAATAAAGTGTATGAAATTACATAGCCTATTAGCAACAAAACTCAATTCCAGTGTAAATTCAAAGAAATCGCAATACGTGGTGGCACCAGCAATTCCCCATTTAGATTTTGGACATTTAGGTCCAATATGATTAAAGGCCATGTCTTAATCAATAATCAGTGGATGGTTTATATCGGGCAATATTTAGATGCAATGAAAGTAAAAAAATTTATATAGTACAAATATGTCCATGTCCAGTAATGGTACTAATCCAACCTGTTTGAAGTAGAAATCAAACTGTCCACCTTTATTTCGGATAAAGATGGTGCTTGTTTCAATTTTATTATACTACATTTGTATAGGCATGGTAAGTCCCTACCTTAATTACTTTAACACTATTGATCCATTGCCAAAATAAGGAAAATTCGTAAACACCAAACAGCGCATTTGCATGGGTAAATAATGGAAACCCCCTATATGAACTCACCTCCAAGAAATAGTTGGCCAAATTCTTATGAATGCGCTTTCCAGTCTCCGTTAATAAGTACGATTCTTGGCAACAACGTGGAAGAGTCTGTGATACCATCGTATACAACTGTCGTGTCAGCACCACTTTCACAAGATAGTCTCCTGCAAAGACATTGTCGCATATGGGTAATATACAGTTACTGAAAAAGGGCTGTTAGAAAGGCAAATCACAAATTAGCATGAAGGTTTAAGCTATGGTAGTGTTAATTACGAGCATGCAGGACGGTACTAATGACAGCAATTCAAAGGAGAATATTACAAGTTTAGTATTAATTAAAACCCTACACAACAACGTTTTCTTATTTTGGGAATGAAAGAATATGATTGAAATTGCCTTAGTCATTCAAATGTTAACCCTTATGCCACATGTGTTTCTAGCCTCGTTGTAGCTGGGGCGAGGAATGGCAGCGGGGAAGAATAAAAGTCAAAATTTCGGGTCAGTCCTTAATTAACATTTCCAGGACTTTGGCTACTTCAACCCAGATTCACTTCAGCGGTTCCATTGTTTTATGCGGAGTGAAGTTGAATCATTACTCAAAGCTAGCAATACATAGCAGTTCTCGGCCACAAGAAGCCTACCCTAGATTTCTAGCCAAGTGTCTCGCACTCTAGGCCGTTTTTCATGAAACTGCAACCCATATCAGCTCTTCTGCCCACACTTTTGCGGACGGATGTCCAATAATTGCCAATCTTTATACCTAAAGTCCCTGGTGTGTGAGGCCAGCCCACGCAGGGGCCGGCACCAGTCCCATTGACCAGGGATACCATGCAAGATTGATGTCACTGGGGCCAACAGTATTGTGTGCCCATATGTGTCTTCATATGATATAGATGTTGTGTCTAAAACAAAAAACACGTTAAAGCTATTTTATAGTAATAAGTACTTGTCTACCAAATATATCTCTAAAATGGCTATATTGTACCCAATTAGACCAAAAACTCAGCTTTTGTTGCCCTGCATGTAAAAGTAATTCTATTTACCCGCCTGCCTCTTGCCACAAGCATGCACCATGTGTACCTCAAACATTACATCTGCTGTGGCAGTATTGCTCACAGTTATATCTGCACTCAGAGGGTATTTTGAATCAATCCCATGATGCATTGCAATGTTCCTATACTGCACTGTACTAAACACATGTCAGTACTTTAGGATAAAAAGTGTTTTAAAAGTTAAGAACCACAAGATATTTCATAATAAGGATAAAAAGTCCCTAAGTACTAACACTTTGTGGACTAAAATGAGGGTTAAAGTCAGGATTTTTTATGTGTTAAGAATAGGATATTTATGGGATCACATGACCCTATTAAGGTGAAATTTCCCAAACTGGTGCATTGTGGGATTGATTCAAAACACCCTCTGATCTGCACTATTCAATATCAGTTCACTCTGTGAAGAGTCTTGCCTATTTGAAGGTGGACTAAAAATTGTAAGCTAGCATGACTGCTAGAGGCTCATCTAACTTTGTATAACTGCAAGGTTTTGTCAGTATTTACCAAGACCTGTGGGTTACAAGAAAATACCAAAATCTAATTTTTGCCATAAATTCGGACCCAAAGTTTTGTCATCTCAGCATAATGATATTCTACTACTTCTGGCGTGCTAATTGCTAACTTGAAGTTTGAAATATTCCTTAACAAACATTGGTTTTGGTTTGGGGTTCCAGGGGAAGAGCCCCTGTGCACTCTTTAAAAGTACTGCGATTTTTTCATACTTTGAGCCGAAATTTCAATGCCCCTCCTTCTTTTCTCATTTTTTAGACTCGGACACCTGGCGTGCACGCGCTCCCTCTGCACCAACCCCCTCCGGCTACGGGCATGAACAAACAAGCTCTTACAATACGTATAAACTTGAGGGATTTTTATCATTTACTCCTCTTTCAAGTAACTCTAGAAAACTAATTCCTGTTCAATATATCTTCACTTTTGAAAGACTGTAGAGTGGAAATTTTCGTCGCTACATTAAATTTTCGCGGCTTTTCGCGCGCATTCTGAGCTAGCGCGAAATTAAACCCGCTAAAATGTTTATTTTGTGGGTGAGGTCTTTGTAGATAGCTTGAAAGAGTCGAGCATTTAAAACAACACAATGTTAAAACATCGTCTGAACGCGCAAAACATTACACGCGTCGAAATTATCACTTTTACACATATTAGCAACTTCAGTACCCGGGCCCCTCTTCCCACCTTCTCACCCAACCATCTGGACTGACCAATTTCTAAATCCATTTGGTGCTGGAAGACATGCATAACAAATCAGAGTTATAAAGAAAATTTCTTCTTCCCGCTCTACACAAAATTATCTTTCGCATCAGTCTCACTCATCCCAAATACGTACCTAGGCATTATCCAGTCGCAGCCTTGTCCAAGGCGACAAGGAGTCTTCTGATGGGTGGCCATGGTCTTGGAATACACCCTCTACTCCCATCTCGTCACAATTACAACACATCTATCGCCATGGATGACAGGCCGTTTTTTGGAAGCGGTGAGGTAACCCAGGGTGTGACTGACAAAAACTTTGCCATGGTTTTTCTCCAACCTGTTGATGAAGGGTTTGCACAATGTTAGATTCATTTTTTTACTTTTAAACAAAATGGTTTTCTCAAAGTTTGTGCATTTATGTATTTATGTATTTTGTGGTTTGCCTAAAATTTGGGATTTAATTTTGTCCCCTTCCTAAATGTGCAAAAAGAAGTGTATCGTTCATACTTCAACGGCGGATGTCAGATGACACTAGATTTTAAAGCATGCACGCTCTGTACACTACACATTGCGTGGAAATTAAGCATGTAAGTTGGCCAATGTCTGGTGTGCGTGCGTGCGTGTGTATCCAGGAGCTGCTTCTCTATACCGGTACATCGCCTTGCAGGGTCATTTGTCTTGGGGAGGACTTGCAGAGTATCCACTTTTTGAGCCTCTGTGCCCCACAGGGGAGCCCCAGCAGGGCCTTTGTTTGCTTCAAAACAGTAAAAAAAGTAGTATTTTTAAAAAAAGCTAGCCTGGGGCAAGAAAGCCAGGTAATTTCAAAATTGGGCCCTTTGTTTGCTTATCCAAGCATTTTCTCACTTCTTGAACCCTCACCTTTGGCCCTTGAACTTTTTACCTCTGACCATGACCTTTTAGAGTTATTTTTTGGTGAATTATGTAGTGATGGCCGATTCAACCCAAGATCGGCAACGCCGATCTCCGATCAGAAAATTGACAGATCGGGCAGATCCGATCCCGATTCAGATTCAATAGATTAATTTCAAAGCCAGGGCAAATGTGTCCTAGTCGGAGTATTAGCATGTGTTCATGGTCTAAGCTTTAGTTTTTCAGAGCATTTAATAATGTACTATGACGATTTTTTGTAAGAATTCCATGTCAATACAAGCCCAAATAAAAATGTAATATTTTTTTTTTTTTTTTTTTTTTTTAAAGCATGCACGCTCTGTACACTACACATTGCGTGGAAATTAAGCATGTAAGTTGGCCAATGTCTGGTGTGCGTGCGTGCGTGTGTATCCAGGAGCTGCTTCTCTATACCGGTACATCGCCTTGCAGGGTCATTTGTCTTGGGGAGGACTTGCAGAGTATCCACTTTTTGAGCCTCTGTGCCCCACAGGGGAGCCCCAGCAGGGCCTTTGTTTGCTTCAAAACAGTAAAAAAAGTAGTATTTTTAAAAAAAGCTAGCCTGGGGCAAGAAAGCCAGGTAATTTCAAAATTGGGCCCTTTGTTTGCTTATCCAAGCATTTTCTCACTTCTTGAACCCTCACCTTTGGCCCTTGAACTTTTTACCTCTGACCATGACCTTTTAGAGTTATTTTTTGGTGAATTATGGATGGAGTTCATCAATGAGTAGTGTTTTGGAGAGTTATTTTTTGGTGAGTTGGGGATGTAATTCATCAACAAGTTATGTTTAGAATTTTTGAGTCATTTTTGGGCAAGTTATCTGTGTGCATGCATGCATCAGCTTCTCTACACTGGGACATCACCCGACCATGAAACTTACACGGTCCCTTCTCTTGGGGATGGCTTGCAGAGCATCTATGCCCCTCGGCTGCAGCAAAGGGGTGCCCCAGCAGGACCTTTAATTTGTTTGCTTAAAAATGGTCAAACAAGTAAGTCAGGTAATCATGAAATCAAGCCCTTTGCTTATCCATGCATTTTCTCCACTCCTTACCTTTGACCCTGACCTTTTAGAGTTATGGATGGAGTTTATTGATGAGTTATGTTTTTAGAGTTATTTTTTTGTTGAGTTATGGATGGAGTTTGTTGACAATTTATGTAATAATTATGAGGTAATCACGGAATGCCGAATGACCGCCTAGTACATGTATGACTTAACACTTACTCCATGAAGAGTTGTTCTATGATGCCCATTGTTCCCTGTGCAAGCTTACACTTGCTGAGTGGTGTGTATGACTTCCAGCTTGCAGCAATATTACAGGCCAGGTGAATGTACAGAGGTGTGGGTTGTCCCTTGCCATATGGCTGACATCACATACTCATTGATTCTTGGTAAGACACCGCAAACAGCCAGTGGACAATATAAAAACTTTTGAAATTTTGATGTTTTTAATGGCATTAAGGATACAGGCAATTTGCAGAAAGTAACCCAGCACAGGTATCACCCATCCGTTCAGCCACCCACCCCATAAGTCCATCCCTGAGGATGAGGACATACCTTAACAGAGATCGGAAGCAAAGCTGTCCGATCCCACTGTTAATAGCCGAGCATATCGGACGGGTCTGCTTCGACTTGCAATGACTTGGCCGATGCGGCGCTGTCAGCGCCGGAAGTTTTCTATGAGCTAGGTATCCTGTAACTGGGCCATTTTTCCAAAATTGTGTGCTTTCAATTCATGACCTAAGGTAACCCGATGTTGACACGGGACACAAGTAAACATTTTACTGTTGTCGCGGGTCAAGGGAGCTTTCAGGGGAAAGTTTATTTCTGTGGCAAAGAAGGGAAAATGTGTCTGCATAGCACCCCTGGCCGGTGCTGTTATGCCTTTATTAATTATACCAACTTAAAAATACAAATAAAGCTAAATAACTCGAATGTACTTTTATACATCAAAATAATAATAGATAAGAACCCACTTAAATGTGTTAACGTTACAAGCACTGGGGTCTGGAACACCAAGCAGTCCCAGCTATAAAATGTTTGCCATTCAGATAATTCTTTTAAGCCCAACCCAACTGGACCACTTTGGCCACAGTTATCAGTTTGAACCATAAACAAAAAACTAACTAAAATGTTTCACATGCCTTATTTTGGTCTCATAATGACCCTAGGATTGAGCATTATTAAATAGTTTGACTATTTAAAACTAAACACTTGCACATCTAGTAGTAATTAAGTCAAACCATTCCGGCCCTCAGCAATTTCAAAAACTTGAGGGACTACTCGGATGCTTGATATTTGAAAAATGCCTAAACTTACAAAATACAAAGTACAAAAAGGAAACCAAACAAATCATTACTCTAACTTATGTCATAAGAACTTGGAAATTAAAAAAATATAATGGTATACATATCTTGTCCACCTCTGAATTCCACTGGGTTCATGTCCCATAATAAGTCAATATCAGAATTTGGTCACTTCCAAAAACACTTATTATTAAAGAACCAAGTAATGTGGCATACAATTAAAACAAATGATAATCCATGATCAATTAAGAATAGTATCTAACTATCAGATTACTTCTTAAAAATGCATAAAAAATGAATGAAAGTATTGTAGATCTACCTGTGGCAAAGAGGAAAAGTGTCTGCATTAGCAACCCTGGCAGGTGATGTTAGGGCACCGAGGACCAGGTTGCAGGCAGGACACTTGAAGGGCTTGGGAATTATCTGGGAAAATCAATTAACTTTTGAACTTGACGGAAAATAAATGGGGTTTTATAACTTGCCACTAGTCAAAGATTGATTGCAAATGAGGGCAGTTTTGACAAGTACAGGGGCCTAGATGGGAATTATATGATAGGGGGATAATATTTGCAACCCGATACACTAACAAGAAAATACTCGTTCTTAAGACCAGTTCACATTAACACTTTATGGGTTTGGCTCTGTCAAAAATAGCTTCATTTTCATAAGACATAAGTCAAAATATAAAAAGTCCCAGAATTAGATTCCGTCCTGTTCACAAAATCTGAGTTTCCAAAATAAACTGGCCCAATTTTGTTTCAATTCTCATGAAACTGAAAGATAGAATTCACATTTTAATTATCTCAGTATATTTTGAAGATATCAAGAATGTCAATAATACATCGATATGGGGAGGCATAAATTCTATGACTAGTCGGACAAAATTGGGTGTACAAAATTGGGGTCATTTCAAGTCATTTAATGGCCTATATGCAACAGTCATGAGTACTAAACTGTGTTCAATACTTTAAGAGAAATAACAACCATGTGTGAGCACCATTTATTTCAAAATAGCCCGCCAAACTCAAATCTTGGGGTTATACATTGAATTGTATTGAATAACGATCACTGCTTTCCCGATCAGTCGAAGGAATCATTGAATTAACATAACAATACCGTACCAGACACTGCACGCTGCAAACAATCCATTGATTACTTGCTTCGAATCTCTGTTAGGTATACTCATCTCAGGTCCATGCTTCCACAACACACAGTTGTAAGCAGTTTTTAACATAGGGTAGTATTATATTAGAACTAGAAATAGGATTAAACATTGCAAACTGTTCCAAACCTTCTGTTTTATAGGGTTGGATCAACCAAACAATTTTTGTAAGCCTTATTTACAATCCTACCTGCCAAGTTTCTTCAGTCCTAAGCTTAATCATTTCATTCCTATCTTCTTCATTCATTGGGCACACCTCAAGACTGCACTCACTATCCCCAAGTTTCTTATAACTGGCAAACACTCCACCAGCACCTGGTCGGACAGTCACAATCATGTGGACGTAGTCTGGTAGAGTAGAAGGCAGCCAGTTCAGATCTTGACCTTCATTTTCATTGGTCAGTTGATCCAATGCATCTAAGAAAATCACTTGAGAAAACAAACAAAAAAAGTAGTGAGTCTGGCCAATGTAGGTATAGATTTTACCACCGTGATTTTAAAATGGCATTCCTTGATCCATAGCCGTATCCCTCGACTTATCTCAAGAGGTGAGATTTTTATACCATCTGAAGCACTTAACAATACACATCTTGTGTACAGATCTACTCAGAAGATTTTTTTAACAGTCTGTAAATGGACAGAAATGACAGCCGCACATTGGCCTATCATGATGCAAATATTTTGCTCATATAACATCAAAATGCACCATCAGAATCAACTCATTTTTTAAAAATAACCTTTACAAGGAGAGTTAATGAACCATGAAGGTGAAAATGAAAATGCGTAAGCAAATGATAAAAAAATGTATTTTAAAGGTGCTCGTTCCGATTTAAGTCTATTGTGTTTCCTATATGATATGAGTGCCTGGCACTTACACATACTCCCCATCAAGTACCGTGGGAAACAAACTTGCGGTTTTTATAGTAGAAGCGATAATGCATATTGCAACACCCTATTCAATACTGTGCTAATATTGATGGTTAACAATTAAAACGGCGTTTTTTTGTTTATATTTTGGGAATGAAATGGATTTGAAAGCTCAAATTTCAGGATGACAATGAGAAGTTAGTCACATATCTTTCTTTGCTTTACACTTCTGAGACTACAAATGATGATCCAGAAAGGGCTCATTTTCAGTAATGTCAAAATATTTGGCTTTGATTCCACACTTGTTATCCTGGCTTTGTAGTGAATACAGTGGCTGTCAGAATTATTCAGTTATTTGCCCAGTGCCGTGTGTGACACCTGTCAACACAGAAGTGAATGCCAATTGGTTTGTTGGTACTAGGTCGGCATCCCCATTGTGAATCATACACAATGGGAAGTGAGAGCTTTCATAGTTTATTTGCCCCTATATAGCTATCAAATTAACTACGAGAGTGGCAATTCTCTGTTTTATCAATATCACCTATACAAATCAGAATTGAGTACGTAGAATAAATCCAGCCAGTTGTCCCACCAAGATTTCAACAAGGGACCCTTGGGTCCAAGGCAAGTTCTCTAACCATTAGACCATGGCACTCTCCTATCCGATCCACTCCATTGATCAATGTCAAGAATTGTGATGGGCCACTTTGATACATATTTCTGCTTCTACTTTAACATACAAGGGACCCTTATAAGAGATAGAGAGACATAAAAAAATCAAACCATGATTGTGTCACACATCTTTAAAGGCTGACACACAATTTCTTGGTGTGTTAATTAAAAATAGCCTTCTATAACTAAAGATAGTCACCTTATATGCTCAATTCCAAAGTTTGAGGTGAATCAGATTTTTCGTTTTTATGTAGTAAAAATTTTTGGTATAGTATAACAGTACCATAGGATACTGTGTATAACAAAGATTCCAGATCCGGAATTATATTGCAAAGTTGTGATTTTCTACATGAAGGACATCAGTTTGAGCCTAGCTATTTTACAAAGTGAATATGTGGACAAACATTATGTATATGCAAAAAAATATATGTTAGAAAATTGATGGTGCCATCCTCAGGAAATCTCTGAGTCAGTCTTTAGGGCCTTAAGAGGGCAAAGTTCTTTATGTTTTCTATGCTTTTCAATCATGTCTGCCACCATCTGACCAAAATAACATTTCTACGCAAACACACTTACTAATTGGTGTTTCTGCAGAGGCAAGATCTCTTTTCATGGATTTACTTTCAGTTTTTTGTACTCCTCTGGTAAAGTTGATATTTCAGTCAAGACAGTAACACAGCATCACAATCCAAACCTTAAACACTGCCTGTGTTTAATTGGGTTTTTTTTCCCAAATTTCAGTGATTATTGGGAAATGGTTATGTTTTGTGGGCACATGTGTTAGAGTTGGATAAGCATACGGTAGTGGGTTCAAGCCCCACTGGCACCAATGTGTTGTGCACTTGGAAAAGGCAATTTACCTTGCTTGCCTCTCTTCACCCAAGAGTACAAATGGGTACCAGCATATGCTGGGAATGGAATGCAAAACAGACTCACTGTGCGGGAGGAGTGGCGAACCCCCACAGCAACATTATATAATGGAGTCTGCATGGCCCCAGCAGCAGAGAAAGAAAGATGGACACTCTGCCTGTGGGTGCACCAGTTTTATTATGTTTTGATGTTGCATGCAAATGTTGGTATTTCATGCATCCCACAAGCCAATGAGTTGTAATTTCTATCCGTTTATAGACTGCAGAATTCTTTATCTTTCACAGAGTGAATCCACATGAAAGATTAACCACATATACATTACCAAGGCCAACGGTTCGTATTATATCAAATCAGTAATTCTTTTTAGATAAGTCGAGACAAATCCATTGATCTTAAAATGCCCTCTCAAATATTTTCTTCTTTTATGCCCTACAACTTACTTGCACGCAAATACTGAAGAGAAGATCTCTGATATTGGAAGAGTCCGGAGTGATACCAATGAAGCGAATCACCATTATAGGCCTGTAAAATACAAATTACGATTTAAAGCAATAACAGCACATTTTTTAAGAGCGCCCCAGTGTCAAAATTTGATATTTTTGCACAGTTATGTTGGTAATAGTCTGGGAAACTACATCTGCGAATGAGAATGCTAAAAAAAGCGTATTTATCATAAAATAAGCGATTTTGTAGCTAGAATTGGGATCCCAGACTGAAGAGCTGGAAATGCTAAGTTTATATCTGTCCATGATGAAATAGTGCCACCTCAAGAAAATGACCTCTAACTTGACTTGCCTGAACCAATAAAACAACTAATGGATGAGCGTAGATATGTACATGATGCTATTTCTCGGCTATTTCATATTGGAAGGCCGTTTCCAGCAGCCATTGAATTATTATCCGAGATCTCCGATATTAATTATTCTAATTACAAAATTCCTTCATTTGCGACACATAGACATTTTCGAGCTTAGCCATTCAAAGGTATAGTTCACTAGCCAGTTACCAATGCAACCGTGTAAAAATCTCAAAATATTAATTTGGAAAATGGGGGGCACTCTTCAAAAAAATTGCTATTATTGCTTTAATAGTTTTCAAAACTTGCCAAGAAATGGCAAGCATTTTACCATCCATAACATTTCAGCCGTTCCAGTATTAGATTATTAGTATTAGCAGAGGTGTTTAAAATTTAATGAACAGACTGTGTAAAAAATACATTTTTTAAGACAAATAATTAGAAAAAACATGATGATGCCCCCAAGGCATTGTATGTCCTTCACCATCCTAACATTGGACTACATAGTGTGTTGTGGTCAAATTGTCAGATTTAATAATGACACTCTCCCATACAGACCAGATAATACCACAACATATGAATGCAAGTCCTGTTAAATAGTGCCATATGCCAGACAGACTTGGTTCAACATGCCATAATACATGCAATGTGCATGCACTATGTGACATTTCAATAATGGGAGATTTGGGGATCAAATCAAGCAATGTAATTTGCAGGCTATATGCTGATCAAATAGTCTATAGTGCTTTTTCATCTTCCTCGAGTTAATGACGTCAGTGTGTATAAAATGCATTAGTCACATAATTTAATCGCGAGCGTTGATTCAAAGAGCTGACGTACGCACACGCGCGCGTATAAAGGCGGTGCAAAAATATACATGCAAAGCAAGTGTCTGAACGCATTGACGTCATTGACTCAAGGGAGATAATGGAGTATAGTGATCGTTATGACCTGCAAAAATAACTATACCTTCCACTGGCAGTACTCGTTTTCCATCTCTCTGTAAAGTTGCTAAACACCTTTGCAATAATGGAGGATTTTCCACTGCCTCCTTCACCATGGATTGCATAGGGCTGGAGAAACAAAAATTAACCGACATTGAGGATAAGATAAACATGTTTTAATATTTATTTATTTCATTCTTAAGGTACAAGTCCTCAGACATAATCCACAACAGTGATTATCCAGTCTACTAAGGGTATATCCCTTGAAACTGACCAAGATAACTTGGGACAAATCACTGATTTCCACCTCCTCTTATCATATAAAAGATCTGTAGATCTCTAGTGTCACCTGATGTATGGTGTCAATTGATGTGAGATGACCTTTGATCTTGGAAACTGCCCTTTGACCTCATTAACAAATGAAGGTTCTCATATTGCATCTATGACCCAAGTTTGGTTGCAATTTGATTTTAAAGGTGCTTGTTCTGATTTATGTGTATTGTGTTCTCTGCTTGATATGAGAGCCTGGCACTTGCACATACACCCCATCAAGTACCGTGGGAAACAAACTTGCGGTTTTGATGGTAGATGCAATAATGCATGTTGCAAAGCCCTATTCAATACTGTGCTAATATTGATGGTTAACCACTAAAACAGCGGTTTTTTGTTTATATCTTGGGAATGAAATGGATTTGAGGGCTCAAATTTCAGGATGATAATGAGAAAAATACGGCCTTTCATCTGATATCAAAATCGATACTACTTCCGGGTAAATCAGGGGGTCCCACAGACGATCGGAACACGCACCTTTAAGTTTTTGAGAATAACAAAACCTTCACTTAACTTAACATCCAGACAGAGTCAGTGACTATTCAGTGTCTTCATGAACATTTGTTCAGGTGACACAAAAATTGACTGATGGGCACCTACTGACTAGTATGTCTCTCCGTACATAGGATTGACAGCTTAATAATCTCTCCCTCGATGGGATATTTGCTTTGCCCAGATCCAAACTAACCATGGGGAGAGGTGAATTTTAGTTTAATCAATAGGTTTTATCCAAATTCATAAGACATGTACAAAATAAATCAACACTGTCTTACCTTTCCTCCATGTGGGTTTAACAAATGATTTGTGATGATTTCTAAGACATCTGATCTTCCAACAAAGACCTCAGCTCTCTCCCTGCAGAATACACTGTGACTGAGTACCTCAGCATAGTCAACATGGTCCAAAGCTGTGGCCTCTGCCAAAGCACCTGATAAAATAATGTAAGACATAAATTAAAATTATAAAAAAAATATTTTGTGATCCATAGCCTCATTTTCTGAATACTTTTTGAGATTTGTGTATCAAAGGGTATATATAAACTGTGCATTTTTGCCACATATTTTGAATCTATTTGTTAGACAAGATCCTAAGCTAATCCTCGCTTTTATTCCATCCAATTTGATGGACCCTAAGCGGAGATATTGTCAGTTGAACACAAAGGAAAAACTACCACTTGGGCCAGTTTCACCTGAAGGTTCAAGAAACTAAAGGTATAAGGCGTGCAGCATCATTGTGGGATTAAACCCTTTTCAAACAAAAGAATATTGTACAGATCAGAGTGAATGTATTATCATCCATTGAACTAATCAATATATTATTTTTCAGTGAAACCACCAGAAATTATTATGTTGTGGGTAAAATAAGGGACTCTTTCTCAGGGGGACAATAATCATGAAATTCATGGAAATTTGGTGAATTTGACTGCTGGAACTAATGTAACAGCCTACAAGTCTGCCGAGGGACAAATGTGTGGACAACGCTCTAATGTGGAGGGACAATTAACCCTTCCCCTATTCCCCACTGCCTCCAAGATGCCAGGGAGGAATATGATGACGAAAGCAGTGTTCAACAAAGAGAAATAAAGGAAAGGATGGTTGTGTTCAAAGGTCTCAATTTACTTTCAACAAGGGTGTTTTTATGGTTCTACCTTCTGCTGAAACCTGGAGTAAAGCTGAGACAACAAGACTGTTTGGAATTGAATTTCCCAATGCTACATGTATTTATTAGCAATTGCGACATTATAAAGTTATATCACAAGAAGCAGCGCTATATTTTATTTTAATTTTCAATAAAGAATGTCTTGAAGGTGATTTTCAATGGCAACTTTGTTGATATCAGGATAGCCGAAACTGGCCCAACAGGTTTTTCAACTGTCTCAGATAATTAGCCATGACTCCTGAACCAGACCCCAAAATTACACCAACTAAAAATCTCATCAAAGCTGGAATACTCCTAAAAAGAATCAGTGAAACTCCAGTTGAGATGAACTTAAATTTTTGGCCAAAAAAATTTATCTTTGATTGTATATTTTTTGGGGGAAAGTCTGTATAATGTCATTTTTGTCCCATTTCTAAAACCGCCCACTTAAATTTAAGTTTGTATTACTGAGCACTTGGCCTTAAAGGTGCATTTCTTGATCCACAGCCTCATCACCCCCCCCCCCCCCCCCCCCCCCCCCCCCCCGAACTTGCCTCAAAAGAGTTGATTTTTTATTATAACGATAGTATGTGGACCTATAGTCTGGGTAAAAATTTCTTGGAAAAGTAAACAGAATGCTCACTTCCCTGCCAAAACGGCGCACCACTGGGACACATGTAGAAGAAGTTTCAAGCAAAAGCATGCATGTGCCATGGCCAAGAAATTTTAATCCAATAATATTCTTATATGCCACTCCTTTCTACACTGGAAAAATTTGTTAATTTTTTGTTTCTTTCTTGTACGCAGACAAAAATTACCAACACAATTGTTTATGGGGCACCGAAATAAATATTTGACACTCATAGCATTAGAAATGCACCTTCATAATCAATGAAATTTTGAATCTAACCTTTTCTCAAGGGTATCTAGTGAACACCAATAAAAATAAAGTGTTTAGAATCATAATCCACCTTCATTATCTGTTTCAATAGCCATGGGGGAATGGAGTTACATATTTGTTTTTACCGGAATACCCACATCCTTCTGGTATTTTGATACAAGTCTAAGATTTCATTTTCACCAAAATGGAAGTTACACGTTTGCTTCGTCGCTACACCTAACTATCCTCTCGCCACTGAGAGTAGCGTACAGGTGGGTGGGTAGGTTGCACCCCCAGAGAGGGTTTTGACCTGGGGGAAAAAGCTTGAAAATCCATGCTAAATCATCCACCCTTTTTTGCTTCCTCAGCAGTTTTTTATTTTTCACCTTTAAAACATAGATATAATGAATATGAAAAGGTTAAACATTATAGTAATCTGAATAACCAGACAAACATATTTTTATTGACCCTAATAACATAAACATGCTACCACACTTTGGTGAGTACTTTCTACATGAAACTAATCCACAGGTGCATATAACTAAGTCCATTTTGTCAACCTGTTGTTTGTGAGGTGAACCAACTCCTTATAGTCCATTATCATAAACAAATCTTTCAATTTTTTTATACTGCACAGGTTATTCTGAATTGACGAGCAGTGCATGTTTTTTTCTACTCTATTTGTGAATGTACTTCTGCATTACAAACATACCTTCTCTTATGAGTCGATCATATATTGGCAGAACTGGTCTAGGAATTTCCGTAAGTGTTCCCTGTTGAGTCGTCGTTCAGCATTTCATCACTACTAGGCAATTAATCTAAGCACGATACCTGTGAAATAAAAGAAAACAAAACTGCTGCAGTTGTTCAATCTCTAGATAGAACTATAGTCTATGACCATTCCTCATTTTATCTACCAAAGATAGCACTATCATTTATGATTTTTAATATACTATCTTCTGGGGATGGTTCTTTTTTTATTTTAATTCATTCAAATTTATGTTCATCTCACCACATTTACATTTCATATCATATTCAAAATAACTGATGAAAATACCATGGCAAATGGTAAGCAATACCCAATAATTGCAATTTGACATGAATACAAATACAAATTTATAAGGACACTATGAGTGGTACAAAGAAAATTGAAGCCACTACTTAATGATGTTGAAGATAGTATAACAATTATTCAAGACAAGAAGTACTTAGACTATCTACTGAAGAATCCTAGTTTTTTCTGACCATTCCACATGCTATCTACTGAAGATGGTACTAGCTATAATCGACCAATTTTACAGTTTTTTCAAGAGCATTTCACTCTTAGAGCAAATTCAATCTGAAAGAGTTGAACCCTGTACTGCATGTCCTGAGAACAGAAAAATTGATGAGGTGGAATGCAAAGTTCAGGAGAATTTCACTGTCAATATGGAGTGAGTGATCTTGCTGTATAGTTAATGACCATTCCTAAGGCTATCTACTGAAAAATTTGTCCTCTAGTTTTTCTACCATCCATACCGGTATCTACAGAATGTTACTGACTATTCCTCGGTAACCTACAAAAGTTAGCCTAAGTTTATGACGGTCTATAATTATATGACTAAATTTCAAGTCATATTACTGAAAGAAAGTAAAAAGTTAAGCAGGCATTCCGTAGTTATCTACTTAAATCAAGTATCATATCACTTTCCCTCTCTTATGTTCATTGATGTCACCACACATTTTATGATCACAGCATCAACACACATGCAATTTCAGCGAGGTTCGCAGCATTTTAATAGGTATTGATAATTGAGCAAGGGGCATATATATATGACCTGTTTGTATCTACTGCAGACAGTAATATGATGACTCCCTATGCTATCTACTGAAGATAGTTCAACATGAATGAACCATTCCATATTGCTGAAGAAAGCATTATAGTTTGACTTTTGTTGGTTTGACGTTGCTGCTAACTGCGGCAGGACACCTCCCCTTGAAAGACCTGGTTGCTGGTAACTCCGTCCCTGTATTACCCCATGGCAGATTGGAATTTTATACTGCTGCTAAATGCCACCGGACATTCACCCCTCCGAGATACGCCAAACTGGACTGCTGCTAACTGCTGGTCAAACATGTCACCCTTTAGAGAAAAGTGTTGATTTACTACTGGTCAGCATTACCCCTCAGAAGATTGCTTCTAACTGCTTCTTCAACAGTTTATCCCTGGGAGACCCATCTGCTAGCTGCCTGTCGGACATTAATGTTTTTCTGCAAAACCTTGATAAGGCAAAAGTCATGCGGCAATAAGAAGCAAGCTGATTACATACCTGCCAAATGAGAACCCAAAAATCAGAATGTTTGTGTCGCAACACCTCATCACGAAAGGCCTTATGGTTGGGGTCTTTTTCTGATCTCATCTTTAGGGCCTCTAGTGGAGTTACATACAGGGGCAAGTCCCCTAAAGTCATTGGGTTATAGTGTTTTTCAAGCTGCCGGAAGAGCTTCAGGAGCCCAAAAATATTTCAGGACTTTCTGGCAATTAATTTTCAAGATTGTTGTTTTGAAATTTCAAGAACTCAGGATATCCTATTTTTTGCATTTGGAAAGCTCACAATTGGGATATTCCAAAAAACAGGGAGTTTGGCAGTATGTGATTACTGCTGGTCGAACATCTAGTGATCGAAGAGTTTGCCAAATATGGCGGTCAGAGCTTCCTCACAGGCCTCAGTGCCTGTTAGAGTTAATGTTATAAATGCTTCACAAGTTATCTACCTAAGACCGTTCTATAGTTTATGCACCATCATTATAATATGCTATGATATAGAGATTATGCTATCATTATGCTATATGACAACTAATCTTGATGAATACCTGACAAGTTGTTGAATTAGGGATTCAAACATATTAGAGCGGTTTTGGTCACACATCAAGTTTCCAACACCCGCGAAGGGGTGGCAAGCTGAGAGGCAATTTTAAAAAAATTGCAGAACACATGATGCAGACTTCTTGAATTTGGCGATGAACCACTCTGTAACATGTTTGATCCCTTTCACAACAAAATTCTTTTATGAAAACACTTAATATTGTGTATCGATAACATAATTATTCTCCTACAATACAAACATTTTTTACCAGTGCAACAAAAATCTTCCTCCGTATATATTTTTAGCAAAAATAAAAGCTGTTTGTTGGCTTGTACATGCACGTCTGTGAACACTGCACTGACAACACTGACTTGTCAGTAATTCAAATGTGGGGTTGTGATAACAAATCAACTACAGAGTACAAGGAGATATGGGTATGGTGAGTGTTGAAGGCAATTTCTCATATATTTTTTTGACTCTGTTCATTCTTGATGTACCTTTCGCAAATGAGTGTAAAAGGGTGAGGATTATTCTTTTCCCTAGTTTCTCAATGCACATACCTTCAACTGGCATCTTCAGGTACAAGCTTTCTCAATTTATTCCGTAACTCCTCCAAGCTTGATTTGGGCATCACCGTCCACCTCGCCATCTCTTGTGTAATCGATGAATTGAAAGGCATTGCCTACAGACGCGTCAAGTTGTAAGGTTGCGATGAAGACAAACATCGCTCTGGTTGACTTTCTGTCAAGAGTCTTTTATACCCTGAGTGCTTTCACTAACTTGAAAGTGACAACTCAAGTAATAGTACAACTGTTTATTCTTAACAAGTGCAGACACATAGTAGTCTTATGAATGGTATGTTTTTCCACTTTAAAATGGTTACACTGTCAAATGGCATTGCTCTTCAACATTCTGTGAAGGAGAGATATTTAATGGTAATCTTTAAAAGACCTTCCTACAAGATTGACCCTTTTTCTAGGACTATACATAATAAGTAATGAGATTTGATCAAAGCTGTAAAAATGTTGTCTTTGGTTTTTTCATTTACTTTCCCCTTGATTTAATAAAAAGCATTTCCACATATTGTCACATGACACTGCTGTTTAAAAGTCTCATTTAAATAACAAAAACCACAATTAAAACAAAAATTACAATGGTGACACACTTTTGAAAATAATTTGGATTATTAACATGACTACATCCTGTGTAAATTTAATGAAATATTCATGAATATTTCATGAATATATTTGTGGGCCAAATATGATTTTTCTTAAAATCTAGTTTACACAGCTCTCTATGGAGAAATGAGCATATAGAGGGCGGCTCTAACATTCAAACCATGACCTCTAAGCCTATATGGGAAGATTCCCATAATGGATATTTCTGAATTTTACCGAGAGTAAAATATAGCTTGCATTTCCTTACTATATCAGTTGTGTCAAAAATTGTTGTTCGCCACAATGTTAAATTTGCTCTAAAAATAAAAGAGACGATTTGAAGGGGGTCAAACAGCTGTGAGAAAACATGCAACCAATTGATAAAACCTACGTGTCAGATAGGCTAATATTATGGCTATTACATACACGCCTTCAGTTACGACAAGTGAGTTTATGATTGGTTCAGGTTGAGGACGATGATGAATATGGGCTAATATGCACCTTAACATACACACCTTCAGTTACAGACAAGTGAAGTTCATTGATTGTTTAGTTGGTTGGTTGATTGATTGTTCGATGAGTGCTTATGGACTAATATATGGTCTTAATACCACAACCTTCAGTAACAGACCAGTGAGTTCATTGATTGTTTCAGGTTGGGTAACGGATTGATTGATTGATTGATATGGGCTAATATATGGCCTCTTACAATACACCACTTCAGGAAAAGACACCAATGAGTTCATTGTTGTTTCAGGTTGGTTTTTAAACTATGATTGATGAATGAGTATGGGCTAATATATGGCTCTTAAATGTTTCAGGTTGGTTGTGGGATTGAATTGATTGTTTTGAATGATATGGGTATAAGGCTCTCCAATACACACCTTCAGTAACAAACCAAGTGAGTTCACTGATGTTTGAGATCGATTGATGATTAAAAGGGCTAATATATGGCTTCAAACAATACCACTTCAGTTACAGACCAAGTTGAGTCATTAGTTTCAGGTTGATTGATTTATTGGATGATTGATTGATTGAATAGTGTCAAATATATATGGCTCTTACAATTACACACCTTCAGAACAGACCAAGTGAGTTCAATGATTGTTTCATGTCGGATTGATTGATTTTTGAATATGGGCAATAGATGGCTCTAACATACACACCTTCAGTTCAAGACCAACGACTTATATAGATAGACAAGCGCATTCTCCACAAACGGGGCGTAACAAAAATCGAGCTGGTGCCACAAAAGTATTATAATGAGCATACGCACTTATTATCATAGTTTGGGACACCACCATATTTGGTTTAGTATCGTGTATGTATTTGGAAAGTCTGTATGATATTTATGAGACACTTGCGAGTCATTTTACGTGCGCCACACTTAGCGAGTTGAAAACAACAAGTAACAACTGATCCCACATGCTATCACTCGGACTCAAATATCTCTTTTCCTAAGCTAAATTACAGGGGTCACTGGAGACTTTTTGTGCATTAGGATTGCAGGAAGCTTTAGATGCATGGTTTCTTCATCGATTGGTTTTCGATGTTTGCAGAAAAAAAAAAACAAGCCGATCAGCAATGGAACACTGGGGAAGGGAAATGCAACCCTGGATACCATAACGCGTGATGCACGATTAATAGGTCGTGTGCTTGTGCAGTAACAGAGAGACGTTGCGGTTGTGCGCAACAAGAAGATGGCGCGCGAGGTGGAGAGAAATCAGTTACGCGGACTGGCCTATTCAAGAACACTAGCGTTTCCACTCTTGGTTTATAGTCTAGCTCTATGGTACAGACCAAGTGAGTTCATTGATTGTTTCAGGTTGGTTAATTGATTGATTGATTGATTGATATGGCTAGATATGGCTTTACAACAATCTTCAGTTAACAGACCAAGTGGAGTTTCATTGTTCAGATTGATGATTGATGATTTAATATGGGCTAATAATGGCTATTACAATACATAACCTTCAGTAACAGACCAAGTGAGTTCATTGATTGTTTCAGAAGACAAAAATGGCTCTTCTGATGGCATTGAAATTAAGGCCGGTTCATGACAGCCCCCAACGACTTGCTGGGATGCCATCTGCCAGCATCTGTAGGGTCATTCTGAGAGAACCTTGGAAGATGTCATCGATTGGTTGCAGGACTACTATTGGCTCTGTAAACATAAGAACTGTGATCAGGAGAATAAAGCAAGGTGCAATTCAACGAGAACCAAACCAGATCGATTCGCGACAGGGATTCTCTAGCATCCGTGTATGAGAAACTTTTTCCCCATTGAATCATGTTATCAAGTGTTATCATTTCAAGTAAATTTGATTCTCGCACACTCTGATGAAGTTGCATCCTGAAGGGTAAGATCTTGGAAACAGGGTTGTACTCTTTTACGACTATCTAAACCAAGGTGACACCATTATTTAAGTGGAAGAACGCAGGCCGGGAGGGCTGAATGAAAACTCAGTTCTTCCCGACACAAAAATAATGGTGTCGTTCTGATTTCAATTTGTCGGAAAGAGAACACCGGTTTTCAAAAATCAGACCTGTATTATCATGCTTAAACCAGTTTTATAATTTATGGTCATTTGTAACCCAATTTTTGGGGGGATCCTATGGTTTTAAATACAACAAGAAAGGACTGCTACCACACAGAGAAAATCAAACCAACCCGTTAATGCAAACGGACATATACATACAACGAAAAATTAAGGTTGGCAGGCACGTGGATGTAGCAAGAAGCACGGTTTTATATACTCGCGAGCTTCAACCTCCAAATAACGTCCAAACGCAGCACTACTACATGGTACCATTATCGAATTGAACCGGGAATCCACCAATGAAATTTGAAACATTTTCGAAAGCTGGTTTAAGAATGTGTCATTATAAACCTCAGAATAAAATGTTATTATTATGTTTCACAATCTTGATAGTCTGTTTTTCTTTTAAAATGTGAAAAGAAATTGTCCTTCAATCTCCCCATGTCTGTCAAGGTGATTTAGTCAGCAAATTCAAAATGATCAAAAAGTTCCCAGTTAGCTATATCATCATGCTGTGTACCGCCCATAACCTTCTTGTCTAAGCTTAGCTTTATTTGCAGCAAATGCCAAATTTGCTTGAGCAATTTTTGGCCTGGTAACAGGTTGGTGAGAGCGCTGTCCCTTATTCTGAAGTTGTCGATTTTTACGGATGTGGCCCGGATCGCTTCCCGAGCATCCTGTCTTTAGTGCTTCACCATTCTTCACGTCTGACCCACAAAAAAAACCTCTGTAGGATGTCTGCGACCGTGGCTTTTTCGTATTGTTCAACGTTTGTGTCCAAGCCCCTTTTCTTGAGGATACACAGCTCGAAGATGTTGACACTGAGCACTTCTTACTTCTTGCTGTATTTGCGCATCCTTTTTCTGATTAATCCTGAAATTTGTCACTTTGAACGTTGCAAATCTGTTGTCTTAATTTGCACCGGTTTTGTTTGGTGGCCAATCATCCTTGACATTTGCACTGCGACAAAGGCCAATGGTCTGTTTGTGCGTTTCATGAAAAAAACGGTCTCGATAGGTACTTGTGGCACCCACAATCAACGTAATCAAAAAAACATAATAAAGCAGTTATCTAAGGGATTGTTCGGTAAGAAGGACCGTATTGAAAGTGTAAGCTAATTGGGATCACGGCAGACTTAAAGGAGAACCCGTGACAACGAATAATATTAAACAAGATACACTATAAATAATATTGACCAATGTTCGAGTGGTTTCATAGCAAAACGGAATTATATAACCCTCTAAATAATGATTAAAAACATCTAGTCTGACCATGTGCTATGTAAAAAAATCGCGCTAGTGTATAGAACGTGTATGCGATACGACCGGCAGGTTTAGGTCATACATGCCATATGAAATACACATTATGAACGCATTCCATCATGTGTGAATTTTGATTTGTTATGGTGAGTTGCTATACTGTGCCGTCCGTATCGCATAACACAAAACATATCCCATATACAGTAGCGCGAATTTCAAATAGCACATTGTCAGACAAAATGCTTTTAATTCGTTTTATGGTTAGTAAGATTTTTCCCAGTTTTCCCATGATGAAACCACTCCATATGTGTTCATAATTGTTTTTATAGCGTATATTGTGTAAGTTATTCTTGATCAGGTTCTCCTTTAAAAGTGTGCCTTTAAGCTATAGCTGGACTGCCCATGTTAAAAGCATAAAAATGCTGACTTTTATATGTTTTGGCAATATTTTCTTATTCCAAAACCATTGGAGCTGAAGGATCAACTGAATTTATAAGTTTTTATGTATGAATAAACAGACAAAGAACAGTATATGTAGGTCACGGGACTACCCATGAGACCCAAATCCAACGTGCCTTTGGCTGTGGCTTTGTGTCTATATTGCTGTAATCTATTTTGATTTGTTATGGTGAGTTGCTATTATTGAAAAAAGCCTTGGCCGCCATCAACAAAAAACTAAAATATAATGGTGACAGGAATAGGAGATTCCTAACAGGGACCCATCGGACACACTTTTTTCCAACACACTTATGAATTCAAACCTTAAAGGTGCTGGTTCCGATTTATGTGTATTGTGTTCTCTACTGAATATGAAAAACTGGCACTGAAATACACCCATCAATTACGTGGAAACAAAATGCGGTTTTGATGGTAGATGCAATATGAATGTTGCAAAGCCCTATTCAATACTGTGCTAATATGATGGTTAACCACTAAAACGGCAGTTTTTTGTTTATATCTTGGGAATGAAATGGATTTGAGGGCTCAAATTTCAGGACGACAATGAGAAAAATACGGTCTTTCATCTGATATCAAAATCGATACTACTTCCGGGTAAATCAGAGGGGTCCCAAAGACGATCGGAACACGCACCTTTACAGAATAGATGTGCTTTATTGTGATGATGAAAGGTTTTTCCGAATTCATAAGGTCAGAAAGAAAAAAAAAAAGTGTGTCAGATGGGTCAGGGTACAGAAACTCCCAAAAGAATCAGGCAAGCTAACTAACCTAATGAATTGCAATCCACTTTGTACCACTGTTCCAATAATTGAAGTGCCTCCCTCATCTCGGGTTCTTCTCCAGCTTGTTTCTTGATCGAATCACAGAGACCCAAGAAAAAGAAAATGTCTTCTGGCAGAGTGTAAGGAAGTGTCGGAAAGCCTATTTCTGTCCCATTAATACCAACAAAGAATGGACCAACAGAATTTTCCCTGTATTTAATAAAAGCAAAATTGTCATAATATTTAGTGCAACCAATCATCCATCCCAAGGTCTCTGGCTTTGTAAACTCGGAAATCTTTATTAACAAAAAGATCACCATTAAGACTGTGATATTTTAAGCAAAATATGGCTCACTTTACTGGAAACTTTTAATTGCAATGGTTTGTCACTAAAAGACCTGCATGTTAGTCATCAACAGATCATTCATAATATTTTTTGTCACTGATAGGCTTCCATTAGAGAGGGGTCCTGGGAGGGAATAAAACAAAGTTTGTACGCAAGATGGGGGTTTGGTTAACAGAACGTTTTCATCAAGGGCGGGAGGGGTGGGAGGAATATTTTAAACTTACCACTCAGGTATAACCCACCTATGGGTATAAGCCCACCCCTCCAATTTTTAAAGAAAATACAGGAGCTAGCATACACTCGGCGTATAAGCCCAGGTGGTAATTAACTTTCAATGAAAGAAACAATATGGCGTAATAATATACACAAACAAAATCTCATTTTAAAAACTTGAACTATTCCATAGAGCCATTAAAGTAGTGTCCAGTGCATTGGGATGGCTTGTTTGCTATAATTACTTTGAGGAATGTGACTGGGAAAATTGAACTTTTATTTTAATGGTTTTAAGATCTGCTACAACTAGTTTGACCTCAGCTTATAGTAAGCAGTATCTGGTGAATAATATATGCTCTTGAAATTATATTAATTGCAATTTTGTATGTGATATTTACTCCAAGTTTTAGCCCCTCCCCGGGTATAAGCCCACCCCCATTTTGAAGTAAAAAATCTTCCTTTGGGGGGGCTTATACCTGAGTGCTTACGGTAATAAAATCAAGGGGAATGCAAAAATTTAATTTCATACTTTTGAATTGTAGGAGAATGCAAATTTTCCGCTGGAAAAAAAAAATTAAATTCCTCCATTCATCCCTGGCATAAAAAATGACCTTATATCTTCTCTGATCAGATTGATTCCCATGAATGCACCCTCCGGATTATAGGCTGCCTTTCAAGGCCTCCATACCCTCACCTGCAAATTAATTCAAGTGTCTGGTATAAAATGAAATCATATCAAATAGTGGCTTATTGCTACAGACAATGCAAACTATCTAGTATTTACTTGACAGAAACAATACAACTCTGAGGCAGCAGCTTAAACAGTACCATATTGCAATGTTTAAACAAACTACAAAACCACACAGAATGGGGAATTGCAAGCTTTCCGTTTCCTTGTTCCTTGGCTCTAAAGTCAAGTGAACCATGGCGAGATGGTATTCAGGTTTTTCAACACCTGAAATACAATTTAAATCCAGAATTGCTTTTCCGAATTAAACCCAGCAAGTGCCTCCACTGAAATTAGAACCACTGCAGGTACCCTTTGCTCCAGAGGTAAGCATGCCTATAAACCAAAAGACCTTGTCACTTTCTGATAAAGTCCATCTAAATGGCTCATTACAGGATTCAACATGTGATGGCCCTTGAGTAACCAATCACAGTGCTTCTATATCTCTGACACTGTATGAGTATAAACCATACCAATATTATTAGGGGGGGCTTTAAAATGATGATGTTTAAGATCATTTTGTCCTCACGCTTATTTGATGTAGCTTGATCCCCTGAGCATTTTGACAAAACCAATGTTTTTCAAAATCGGACCAAAAACTGATGAGGTGCCGACCAAAAACGCCATTTAAGGGAGGGGGTCTGGGGGGGTCTGAAAACTAAAAAAATTATAAATTTGTCCATTACTAAACAAAACACTTACTATACTGGAATTAATGTGCCATATTTTGAGCAATGTTAGGGTTACTTTTTTATGTGGTTTTTTTTTTGAAGTCAAGGAATCCATCAATTATTACCATTTAGACAAGATTTTCATGATTGCAATCAAAAGCGCGCCTACCCCCCTTTTATGGCAAAAGCGCCCTCATAGCTGAATTGGACCAAATCACCATTTTTACGAAAGCGGTAGATCTGACACTGCTGGAAACATTACAATGATTCTTCTTTGACCTCAAATAAAGCATATGTGTTAGAACACCACTGGCTAAATTTCATCTATAATTACAGTAATTGCCAAATTTATCACTTTCAGACCCCCCTCAGACCCCCCTCCCTTAAATGGCGGTTTTTGGGCGGCACCTTCTCATTTTTGACCGATTTTGACAAAATTGGTGTCAAAATGCTCAGGGGATCAAGCTACATCAATAATTTACACCATTTTGAAAAAAAATTATATGAAATATCATCATTTTTCTTCCCTGTATAGCCCACCTCTACTATTATTACAGTATCTCTGATGTGCTCTTTACACGATTATTACCTTTCCAAGAAGTAACCAATCAAATTAGTGCAGGTAGAGCTAACAGGATAAAAAAGTCAACTGAAATTTGGAATAATGAAATATTCTTTATTTTAAAGGGACATAAGGGCATTTGCAGAAAGACATATTTTTTTGACATATTTGAAATGCTTACTATCCACCTGAAGTGAATAAGCCGGATATGTGATCTTTATGAAATTGACTAATAAGATGATGATTTAGTATTTTTCTGTCATGCAAAACAGAAAGTTAAAGCATGCATGCCTTCTATAGGGATGGTTACGATTAGCAAGCAAGTTCAAAACATTTTTTTTTTACTTGTTGTATAATAAACCTTTGAAACATTCTTGGTAGGTGATCTACAAACAATCCGGTGCAATTGAGAGAATTCATTCCTCAGATATCTCCTCCTGTTACTTTAAAGTGCAAACGGGAGATTTCACATATCGGGTGTCCCTTAAAAAATCGAAGTATGATTTTTGCCCTGATTTAAAGCTTTTCCATCAAAATATCCCAATCTGAAAGGATTAAGCCAAGAAATGTTTCTTTGGTACAATAATTGTGAAATTTTTAATTTCGTATAGGAGCAAATACGAAATTCAGTTTTTTTTTTTTTAAATTATCAGAAATATATGGAATCAAAATCGCCTTTCTTTCTCTCTTTAAGACTTTTCTGTCGCGAATACAGGCAAGAAATCTATTGAGTGTCTATCTAATAGTAATTACTATTATGACACAATATTTAGGTGCCTCAAAATCTCTCTTGCACCTTTAAATTAGGATTTTATTTGTCGAAGCCATAAGGTCATGATTTCACTAATTAAATTATACACAAAAATGAAGGTGCTATTTCTTTAATCACCATACTACTTATCAAGTCCAGTACTGGCTGACAAGTTCTCGTACTTACTTGCATCGTTGAACTTCTTTCAAGCATATCTGAGATGCCAAGTGTTCATTACAAGCAGTGTTCCGTATTCCACACCTGAAATCCACCACGTTTGATTCTAATAATCTCGCGACAATAATCGCGAATGTACTATATAAACACTGTCTTCCATCAATAAATCTCTCTCCAGAAGAGTATCGGTAAACGTTGAACTCACAAACCCACACTTCCCTCCGGGACGCTTTACGTGCTTCCCCCCCGGAACGGTTCCCCACATCATGGAATGGAATACACCTCTGTAGTTTCAGTGTTCTCCTCTTCGGCTTGTAGCCGGCGCTCCTCTTCAAACTCAGCACAAATTTGCAAGCAATGACTTCCACGGCTCACGCTCATGTCGTAAGAGTTGTATAATTCAATTGGCAATGTGGGTAATCGCACACGGAATTGAAGACACTTGAAACTTGGTTACCTTTTGGGTGCATGCCAACCCTTCGCCCTGGTGGGGGTTTTGTACCCTTGGTATTTGTTCTAATCCTGCTGTATTTCCCATGCTTGCTATACATCTGCTTTAAACTAGAAAATCTGTCATCGCATGCAAGACCCTGAAATAAAATCAATCATGATCAACATTGCATTGTCCTACTATTAACCTTCCTGCTAATTTTGTTTCAGGGTGTGATTTGATTTTGTGGAAAAATCCTGATTTTTTAGTAAAACTCCTGAAAAACAGCGTAATTGATGGACCTAAAATCTTGAGAATCGGGCTGAAATTAAATAAAGTTTGCGGAAATTTGACAATAAAAGACTGAATCAGGGAAATCTTGAATAGCACACCCCTCCCTGTTTTTTATGTTTTTATCCTATTACATGTACTCAACTATCAATTGTAAAAATACAGCAAGTAACCTGCCAGATCCCCCTGCAAAGATGCAGTATATATATCAAGTTGTTAGTTGGCAACATACAGAGGATGAAAGCCTAAACCAAATGAAACGGACTGCAGATGACCTTTGACCTTGGTATGTCCCTGACCTCAACACCATATGAAGGAACCCACCACATTGCATTGCCTGTGACCCAACTAGGTTTCAACTTTTCAAAGACTAACCAAAAAAAGGAAAACTCACCACACTGGTACATGACCTCAGATGAACCTTTGACTGGTCAATGATCTTTGACATATCCAATTTTTGCAGGAACCGCCTATTGCATAAATACCTTCACACCCCAATTGGTTTAAAATCAGACTTCACTTTTCAAGAAGACCTGAAAAATTAAACTAACCAAACTGGAACACCATAAAATACTAAACAACATGACCTCATAGCCTTTTGAACCATGACCTTTGACATCATCCACATAAAATGAACCCCTACTTCAAATTCACCCCAGTTTGATATAAAATTGGATCATTAGCCCAATTATTGGTTGAAGCTAGGAGGTTTGCAAAAATATTGGGCTGAGACGCAGTCGAGCCAATAATTTTAAAATCTCATAGCGAGACTTATATAATATTGGATGGCTGAGGTGGATAACAGAACATTCCTGCCCAAGCCTAAATCAAATATCGGCGAGTCTAAGACGAGCCTATATTTTCTTGGCGAGGTCGTATTTTTCTGTTTATCAGCCGAAAAAGCATCCAATATTATTATTATTATTAATGCAAAAAGAAGCTGATTGTCAAAATGTTTTAATATTGCTTCACATCAAAACTAATAAAAACAGAGTATTTGCTTTGACGAGTCATTACTGACTGCCCCTATTTTTTGCGTATTTGGTGCAGTGTTGGGCGGTACGCGCTAATCGCTACTGCTGGGTATTGGACCACAGATGCCATAATAATAATTATATTGGGCCGTAAATCATCCAATTTTATCATTATCATGTTTTGGAGCTATTATTTTCTTTTCCACACTTGGACTCCCCAAAACAATGATAATGGTTTAAACCGGACTAAACTTTGTGAACAAGATGTGAAAAAAAAACGAAACCTAACCAAACTGGAACACAGTTCCAGTTTGCGATTTTGCGTGCTATCGCAAAATCTTGTACTTCCTTTTCAAGCCAGGGGGAATAAAAACCCATCACAACAAAATTAGATTTTTTCCATGTTGTAATTACAAATATAAGTACCATATATTATATTAACCTATTAAAGGTGCAACTAGCGATTTTGAGGACCCAAAATTGTGTCATAAAGTAATTTCATAAAAATTCACTTAGACCCCAATATATTTCTTACCTTGTATTTGGCTACAGAAATGCCTTAAAAAGAAAAAAGGTGATTTTGATTTGGCTTATATTTTTCACTTTAAAACATAGGCTGAATTTCCGTATTTGCGCCTATACGAAATTTAGAAATTTCACAGTTTTTTGGTGGTACCAAAGAAATATTTTCAGCTTATCCTTTCACATAGGGACATTTTTGATAAAAGCTTTATATTGGTGGAAAAATCAGAATTTCATCATATTTTTTAGGGACACCTGTTAGTTGAAATCTCCTCGTTGGCAAAAGCACCACCTTTAATATACCATACCATTTGTAATTAAACCTAAGTCGGTAACCTAATAGTAATAGGGACAAAAATTTTTAAGTTGTGCCATACGGACACTAACTACTACATGTAATAGAATACAACTTGGTCTTTTGCCCATTAACATGTGGTTTTGATGTGTATGTTAACGACAGCCTGCCCTTGCTACAAGTAAAAAAACCACAGATTTCATTAAAGACGGGACACTCAGTCATTTGGGACCCAATTCATGGGGTTTGACTTGTTTGAAAATCTAATAATACCTTTTTAAATACCGGTATAATATATATATATATATAAATTTGATTTAATGTTAATTACACTTAACAGCTTTGAAATTGGGGACCTATTACATTGTAGGGGTATTTTTTGAACCTCGTAAGTGTACAAGTATTAGCCAGTTACACTTAAAGTCTGACTCAGAGATTTCAGATATATTTTTTTAATTTTTAATTAACGGTGCATTTCGTGATTCCAGCACTTCTGTTTTATTTCATTGATCACTAATTAGCCTTGAGATAACGCTTATTCTTATTCTCAAAATTTGAGCTGATCCCGATCTTGCTTTTTTTGTGTTTGGCCGATTACTCATTTCCCACGTTCCCATGGCTACTGGCTGTAATTTCTGTCCGTTTCACGACGAACTACAAATTGCGAATTCTTACAGAGGCGACCAAATTTGCACCTAAGATTGGCACACATGGATTAATTGGCTAACGGTTCAGCAGATGATATAAAAATCTTACATCTTTTAGGTTAGTCGAGGGGGACAGGCTGTGGATCACGCAAGCCCCTTTACAAAATTCAACTAAAACGAAAGATAGCAGTGTTCGATTTCGCACATGCATGCATGCACATTGGCATGTAAAGATTTTCTGGTGCATTTAAGTTTTCCACAATGCATTGCATACACACGTGCATATAAGACTTTTGTAGCTTAAGTCAAGTTTATTGAATGAATAACCCAGTGAAGCATCCCAAAAAGAATCTAGAAAAAAAGTAATGATAAACAGGCTAAAAACATTATCATTTTCAGCAGGTCTGGCAGAAGGTATTATGCATAAAAACAGGGTTCGGAAACTTTCCGGAATAAACCTATTTCTTCCGGAAGAATGGGGGGGAAAGAAACTGGAAAAATGGGGTTTCTTCCAGTTCTTCTTCTTCTTCTTCTTCCGGAAGAAACTGGAAGAAATTGGAAGAAACGGAAGAAATAAAGAAATGTTATTATGAAACAAACTAAATTACCCCATATTCATCTGCTTTTGCACTTCAATCATCAATTCTACTTAGTTACTTTACAAACATTTTTTTTTTCAAAATTAATTCAAAGTTTATAGCATGTATATACCTTGCAAGTATAGAGTAAAATTTGTTCATTTTGTTTTGACTTGCTTTGCTATCACATTATACAGATGATGATTGAAACCCATTTTCCAAGTCTTTCCATGTGCACATTTATACTATCACAGTTTGTAGATTGTGATGCAAACAATAAAAAGGCTGGTTAAATATGTATGTGCCAAATTTGTTAATTTTCAAAAACACAAGTCATAAAAGTAGCAACCAATAGTGTTTCTTGTTGTAATGCTTAGTGGGGGGAGAACCTGGGTTAAGGGCGACTATAACATATTTTGTTTAAAGAAATTGAGAATGTTAGTCCTTAACAATAGTCCTGCTGCCGTGCTGGTGTTAAAAGTGAGAATCAGTTTCTTCTAGTAATTTTTTATATTAGGCCTTGTGAATAAATCTTTGAGTTTAATTATGCAATGGCAGTGGGTTAGGTAGGGTGGTGGTCCCGGATGGTTATTTTTAATTATTTTCACTAATATTTCATCACGATATTAAGATGAAAACCAAAAGGTACGTCATTTGCTTTAAAATGTAGATAATTTTTAAATGACTTTTTTAGTTTTCCTTTCTCTTCCGCTTTTTAGCGGAAGAAACTGAAGAACCACCTGTTTCTTCCAAGCGTAAAAAACCGCGGAAAAACCACGTTTTTTCCGCCTGTGGCAGAAACTGGCGAACCTGCATAAAAATATTTTTTGTGATTTAGAAGTGCATGGAACACTTAAAGTGTCATTTAGATCTTTGGTGTTACATACACCAAGTGCATGCAGGGCTTTTTTTCCTAAAAAATCGAACACTGAAAGATAGTCACCTAAAATGCTCAATTTCAAAGTTGAGATGAATCGATTTTTTCGTTTTGATTGCAGTAAACATTTAATTGTATATAACAGTGCCATAGGATACTGTGTATAACACATTTCGGATCCTGAATTTTTAAACCAAAGATTGATTTTTCTATTGAAGGACGTCCGATTTGAGCTTAAAGCTATTTCCCACAGTGATTAGTAATAGTATATGGACAAGCATTTAATTCAATCCTGCAAAAACACAATTTGTTTGAAAATTGAGGTGCCCCCATCGGGAAATCTCGGGATTCAACAGCTTTAAATGGTCCTTTTGCCTGAACATTATGACAATTGCGAATACAGACTCACACGAGTCATATCTGATCATAACTAGGACATCCAATGTTTGAAAGGTTTACTGATGTAATCAGGGGTTAACCATTTTAAATCAAATACAAACATCTTCCGCAGATAGCAAGACTATAACGTGGGCCAACGTTGGCCGCAACGTATTCCCGGACCGTTGGACCAACGTGCAAAAAGCTTCTGACCAACGGCTTTTGGCCATTGGCCATCGTTGGTCCAACGCACAAAGTTTGACGTTGGCATAACGCGTGATCCAGACGCAGAAATAGGTTCGCCAACGTTGGCTTATAGTTGGGCCTGTGCCGAGTCAAGAATTAGTATCTTTGCTTTTAAAAATTGTGCCAATTATTATCAAAAAAAAATCTGCGACGGTTGTATTCTGTTTCCTATTAAAAGGAATTTATTTCTCCATAATTATAATTAAGGAATATCAGAATGGTTTAGGCTGTTCATCAAAACTTTTGAAGTGACTGCAATGAAATAAGTTCTACCAGTAATAGTAAAACGAAATCTATTCCTGACAGATAAGATATTTATTCTATGGTGTCACAGGTGAAAATTGTTACTTGTGCATGATTGCTTCCCATTCGAATCCGCAAAGACAATTTTCTTCTTTCCTTCTCTGCTTTGCGAGTTTCTTCTGCAAAAATGCAATTAATTTCCATCCATAAAATAAGGAAAACTTAAATGTAGTACCACGGCGAAGATTTGAATTGTCAAAAAATTAAAAATTTTAGTAAAAAAATGAGAGGTCCGTTCAAGACCACGCCCCAATTTCACAACGTTGGGCCAACTTTTGGGTTGACTTGTCTTATTGCCGACACCCCCAAAACAAATGAAATCAAATTTTAGACCTTAATGATCCAAAATTTCAAACAACTAACTTATTTAATCAAATTTAACCTATACATTGTCACATTATAATCATTTATCTCATGACACCTTTCTCTAATTTCACCATTCCATCATTCCTCGTCGTAATCCCTACGTTGGCCCAACGTTTGCTTTTCACCCATCGGTCAACCCATTTAAGTACCTTCAATGATCATTTTTCGACCTCACCCTTACGTTGGCCTAACCGTTTCCTTGCGCCGCTACCGTGAGCCGACCATTGCCGACGTTGGACCATATGACGACCAACTTCCAGCGTTTCTGAGATGCCAAGTGTTCATTACAAGCAGTGTTTTTCCCGTATCCCCACCTGAAATCCAACAAGTGCATTTCTAATCCAATTCGCGACAATAATCGCGAATGTACGGATACACGTATTCCATCAATAAATCTCTCTCCAGACGAGTATCGGTAAAAGATGGAACTCACCAAAAACCCACCACTTCCCGCCGTGACGCTTACGTGCTTCCCGGAACGGTTCCACATCATGGAAGGACTACTCTGAGTTTCAGTGTTATCCTCTTGGCTTGAGCCGGGCGCTCCTCTTCAACTCATCAGAAAGCATTTGCAAGCAATGACTTCCACGGCTCACGCTCATGTCGTAAGAGGTTGGAGAATTCATTGGCATTGTGGGTTAAATCGGCACACGGAATTGAAGACGACTTGAAACTTGTTTACCTTCGGTGCATGCCACCTTCGCCCTGGTGGGGTTTTGTATCCCTTGTGTATTGGTTCTAAATACCTGCGTATTTCCCCATGGCTGACTATACAGCTGTCTTTTAAACTAAGAAACGAAAAAGATTCTGTCATCGTTCATCATAGACCTGAAAAGAAAAAGGGGGGGGGGGGGGGGGGGGGGGGGGGGGGGGGGGGGGGGGGGGGGCAAAATCAAATCATGATCATGCATTTGCATTGGTCTATCTAATATGTAAACCTGCTAATTTTTTTTCAGGGGTGTGAATTTGAATTTGTGGAGAAAAATCCTGAATTAGTTAAAAATCCTGAAAAAACAGCGTAAAATTGACTAAAATGCTTAGAATCGGGCTGAAATAACATTTGTTGTGTGAAACTTTAAATATAAAGGGCGGAAAGGAAATTTGGAAAAAAAAATCTGAAATCAGGAAAAACTTGAATAATCACACCCCTGTTTTTTTTAGTATGATTCTCCTATTACATGTTACTACATAGTGTGTGCAACTTGTAAAATACAGCAAGTAAACTGCGCGATTCCCCCTGGCAGATGGCCGTATATATAGCAAGGGGGTATTGTTGGCCTAACATACAGAGGAAATGAAAGCCTACCAAACTGAAACATGACTGCAGATGACCTTGACATTGGTATGTTTCCCCATCTGACCTCAACCAATATGAAGGAACCCACATTGCACCGTTGACCCAAGCTAGGTTGACACTTCAAAGACGAACAAAAATATGAAAACCTCAAACCAAAACGGAAATGACCTAGATGAACTTTGACCTTGGTCAATGATTCTTTGACAGCATCCAAAATTTGAAGGAACCAATTGCACCTGCACCCCAAGTTGGTTTAAATCAGGACTCAAATTTTCAAAGAAGACCGGAAAAAGAAAACCTAACCAAACTGGAACACACATAAATACATAAACAACATGACCTCATATGACTTTGACTTGTCTAGAACCTTTGGACATCATCCACATAAGAATGGAACCCCTACTTCAAATTCACCCCAAGTTTGATCTAAAATTGGATCGATTAAGCCCAAATAATGTGGCTATGATTGCAAAAAATATTGGCGAGACACAGTCGAGCCCAAATAGTTTAAAACTCATAGCGAGACGTAAGCAATACGGGCTACCACGACCACCCCCCCCCCCCCCCCCATGCACCCCCACGGGATTTTGGAGACAACCATTTTTGTGACGCTTATACCATAAACAAACATAAGCAAATGAATTTAGGTTGTCTGCAAAAATCCCCACTCTGGGTTAAAGTGTGAGGGCGCTTTTTTCAAAATATGGCTGCCAAAATAATAACAACCTCCCCCCTTCGGGAGGAGAAGTACCAACATTGCTAGCAACACACACACAAAACATCACGGTACTTGATTTTGATACAATAGATAGATAGGATCCTCCTATTTCCATTGATACCAAAATGAGTACCAACATGCCTAGCATTAGTTCACAATGACGTAATAAAGTTCGGCATTTAGAAAAATTGTCAATTTCCATAGGACACACAAGGGGAAAATTTCCACCAAATTTTCGCCAAAAATGTTAGGAATATCCAATTTCATGCGGTTTTTGGCCTCTACTTGATGGAAGAAAATGACAGTTTTATAAAATGAGAGCATTAGTGGTATAATAATGGTTTTGAGTCGCCTTTAAAAATTGGGAAATATCAATTTCACACTATATTCAGTACATGTATTTTCATATTTTCATCAAACTATGACGTCAAAGTGGACGTCATAATTGGGGTTGCTGGCACTTATTTTGATACCAATGGAAAGAAGAAGAAAACTCTAAGCTACCCTGTGGTACCAAATTACAGGAATCGGATGTTCAAGTACCGAAACATGGGGGGGTCGGGAGTTTGTTACAAAACACGGCTCAGGTAGACGCGAGGGTTAATGGAAAAGTGACAATTATATCGATGCCTTCCTACGCCTTGGAAGATCGACAGATTTGCCAGCAGAGCACTCGTATAAGAGATTTGTTTGAGGACTGCACATCAGAGAGCAATATCAGCCCGATTTGGTTCAGGCAGTGTGCGAGCCAGAAATTATCCACCAGAGATCATGTGGAAGTGAAATGATGGTTGCACTAGATACAAGTGGCCATCAGGAGAGTGATGCCACAAGAGTTGTATGCAATATAATAGAAGAGGAGAATAATCTGTACAGAAGGAAAAAAAGAAATCGGCGAATTCTGGATACTCAATCAGCTGAAGACACCGCCATCTCAGCCCACGAAAAGCCAGCCCCAGGAGGGGAAGGAAGAAGATACTCACGGCTCAATACCAATAGATGCCATTTGGTTGACAACAAGTCTTCCTTTCCACAAGCCAACTCCCCAAACTCCTTAGAGACTTATTTCAAAGGACCGGACTTGGCCTAAGAAACTACTCCGGACCGGAACCTAAGCGCGGTCAGCGCTGGCTCTGTCCAAACACAGGGTGATCCATACCAGGTACTTGGCAGCTATGCTCATGCATGCTAATGCTGCATGTAATTAAGTGTCCGCTGGAGCTGGCCGAAGGACACCCAGACAAGACGAACAGGAGGCATCCCAACGAGGGTCAAGCTTTTGGGCTGACCCCTCCATACAGGGCAAGCTACTCCACACATGAGAAGCACAGGGCAAGCGCCGTCGTTCTCAGGGCATGCGGACATAGAGGGTAATAGCCCCTTGTGGGGGTTCAGGGGCAGAAGACGGCGGAGGAAAGAAGCTCTTGAGTTTAACATGGTCAAAGTGCTTTCGGAGAGGGGTTATGTCCTTATTTTGAAGCAGATGAACTTTGCTGAACGTTGCGGGGTTCCAGGCGGCGGAGCCCAGAAGCTCTTGGGTTTTTTGCATTGTTCAGCGCAGCAGGAGACATCGGGTATCTCACAATCATGAAGCCGATGCAACTATACTGCCCCCTGGCGGGGTCCAGGGTTCGGAGCCGTGGAAGCTCTTGAGTTACAAATAGCCTGTTTGAGTGCTTCGGAGGGATCAAAGTTATTATTTCTTGAGCAGCGAGAACTATAATGCCCTGGCGTGGGTCCAGGTTCGGGGCCCGTGGAAGCTCTTGAGTAAATAGCATGTTTGAGTGCCTTCGGAGAGATCCAAGTTATCTCATTATCTTGACGCAGAGGACTATGCTGAAACGTGGCAGGTGGTCCAGGGGGCGTGAGCCCCAGGAGCTTTTGGAGTTTAGCATGTTTCAGCGCATCCGAGAGCGACTTTCGTTTACCTCACAATAATGAAGCAGATGACAATATAAGTGGAACTCTTGGAGTCAAATAGCATGTTTGAGTGCTTCGGAGAGATCTCAGCTATCTCAAGTGTCTTGACGCAGATGGACTATGCTGCCTGTGACAATAACAACAAAAATCCACCCCTCCCCCTAGGAACTTTGCTCCGGTGCGCTCAAATGCCAAACGCTTGCGTCAAAAAGCTTCTAGGTAATCATTCTCTCATCCTTTTCTGGTACATTTTTAGTCCTGAAAAAAAATGTGAAGGTTAGACTTTCACAGGGTTAGTGTATGCCGTCAAATTCGAAGGGTAGGGGAGGGGTGTGGTTGCACATGAGGATATTTATGGGTATTATTTTTGAAATATTGTGCACAGAATGTCTCTAAAACTAAGTTTATGTTAAAACTAGTCATTTGCCATATTAGCGCTGAAAAAACGCCATGAAAATCTGATATTCCTACCTTTTTGCGCAAAATGGATTTCGCATATTTTCTGTGGATTGCCAAATTTGCCGACTCGCGGACTTTGATGCGTAATTGTGAAGCCATACTAGGTGGTATGTTGGTACTTATTTTGGTATAAATGGAAAAGAGAGAATGGAATTCCCCTAGCTCCATTTTATCAAAATCATATTAAGCATCGGGGTGCTTTATAACGATTCTGGAAACCACCCCCTCCCCTGTAACCGTGTTAAAAAAAGGCTGTGGTTGTGGTCTAGGTGTTTATAACTTTAAAGAATTATTTTTACATAAGCGCCCTCTATATATACACTGAAAGGCTAACTACTTCATTTTTTGAAGTGTTTACTTTACCTCAACTAATTCCACTGGTTGATGACCAAGTATATATTAGGTGAACCGGCGCCATTTTGCATTTAAAGAGCCATTAAGTGTGGGAAATAACACGGTTGTGGTTGCATGTTTGGTGGCCATTTTTGAAAATATGGCGACCTCTAGAGGCAGGTTAAGCAAGCGACAAGGTGCATCATCTATTCCTTGGTGTGTTTTGGTGCGACTAAGTAGGTCACATATTAGTGCATGAATTTAGATCAAAAATTAAGATATATGTCAACAAAGGGTACTTTTAAGTGCATATTGGCCGCCCATTTTGAAAAAAGCGCCATCACTCTTTAAACCCAGGTTAGGGATTTTTGCAGACAACCTGATTTTGATAGCATATGTATAAGGTTTCCAAAAATAGTGTTCTCCAAAAATCCCCGGGGGGGTTGCAGGCAGGGGTTGCGTTATGGGCTCATGACCCTATGTATATAATATTGGATGGCTGAGGTTTGATAAAGGAAAATATCGCCCGAGCCTTGATCAAATATCGGGCGAGTCTGAAGACGAGCATGAACTATTTTCTTGGCAGAGGGCGATTATTTTCTGTTATCAGCCGAAAAAAGCCATCCAATTATTCTTATTATTATGCAAAAAGAAGTGACTTATCAAAAAGTTATATGGCTTCAAAACTAATTAAAAAAACAGGCAGAGTATTTGCTTGACGAGTTGCATGACTGACTGCCCAATAGTTTGCGTATTGTGGCTGTTGGGAGGCTACGCGCTAATCGCATGTGGTATTGCACCACAGAGGATAATATAATTAATATTGGGGTATAAATCATCAAAATTTATCATTATCATGTTTTGGCATCTGATATTTTCCCAAATTGGACTCACCAAAACATGAATGGGTTTTAAAAGGACTTCCTTAAACTTTTGAACAAGAGGTGATGTGAAAAACGAAAACCTGACCCAAACTGGAACACACACACAGACTTGCGTGCTATCGCAAAATCTTGTGTGTATTCCTTTAAAGCCAGGGGATAAAAAACCACATCAACAATTAGATTTTTTTCCATGTTTGTATTACAAATTATATTACCAATTATTATAACTATTAAATATTACCCTACCAGTGGTTAATTAAACCTAAAGTAAGGAAACCTCATAGTCAATAAGGGAACAAAATATATTTAGTGTGCCATACGGACACTTAACTACTACACGTAATAGAAAAAACATGATCTTTGACCACACATTAAACCATGTGTTGTGATGTGTGTATGTTTTTTTTTTTTTTTTTTTTTTAACAATGTTAAAAAAAACACAGAATTTGCATTAAATTACGGGACAACTCAGTCATTTGGGACCCAAATTCAATGGGGGGTTTGCTGTTTTGAAAGTAATAATACTTTTAAATATATTATATATAAATTTGCATTAAATGGTATTCACTTAAAGACTGAAGATTTGTGGACTCTATTACATGTTAGGGTATTTTTACAACTCTGTACAGTGTAACATGGATTAGACCAGGCACACTAAAGGCTGACTCAAAAATTTCAAAACAACAAAACACAAATATAACATTTTTAATATATTAATTAAAAATAGTCAAAGAGAACTAAAGATAAGCAGTGTTCGATTTAGCACATGCACGCATGCACAATATGCAGGTAGATTTTTATGGCGCATGTAAACTTTTCACTATGCATTGCATTGCACACGGTTGCATATGTGATGTGATCAAGCAAAATGAGCCGGAAGTCACCAAATATTGATTTTGAGATATTACCCAAACAAAGGAGAAAATATCTTTCTTGTTTCCTATTGATTTTGCCATCCTTCAAAAATGATTATATTATTTGGAATTTAAATTGGTCCAATTCAATGGGCGGTTTCAGAAAAATGTAGCTTTTTAAATTGAGCATACAGTTACATGGAAAAGTAAAAAATTGAATCTGACTGACTTTTTTAGGACTCTTTTGCTCTTGATCACATCACAGATAAGAATTTGTAAGCTTAGTCAAGTTTATTTGAATGAAAAACCAGTGAAGGAATCCCAAAAAGAATCTAGAAAAAAAAATT
The DNA here is from genome assembly GCA_023653785.1 of Ophioderma brevispina. NCBI lineage: Eukaryota > Metazoa > Echinodermata > Ophiuroidea > Amphilepidida > Ophiodermatidae > Ophioderma > Ophioderma brevispina. Next base: position 79,251 of record JAMKCH010003110.1, read on the forward strand.
GATAATAACAGGTTTAAAAACAGTTATCATTTTCAGCAGTCATGGCAGAAGGTACTGGAGGGGTGATTGATACGTTCTAAGCCTAAGGTTAAAGATATAGCAACAAAGTTCAAATTTACACCATCTAAAGTTCATTCTTCAAATTGAAAATTCCCAGTGAAGTTTATGGTATACTCTATTCTATTCTTAACTTGCAGGTAATCAACATTGAGAGTTTTGCCGGACCATATTGAAGCAATTACGAGAGAAAATTAGAAAAAGTTGAGTAGAGGAAAGCTGGCATCGGGGTGCTCTTCCATCATCATGAATCCATGACAATGCCCCAGTCCATAAGTCTATGGTAGCCATGCCTGCAATCCATAAGTGTGGCTTCAAATCTGGTTGAACATCCAGCCTATGTCACCGCAATTTGGCACCGTCGGACCACTATTTTCCCAAAGATGAAATAGGAACTCCTCACTTTTTAACATTTTCTCGGTTAAATTGCTTCAATAGGTCCGGCAAAAAGTCTCAATGTTTGATTACCTGCAAGTTTAACAAATAGAACAGATATAAACATGAAAAACTTATGGAATTTTCATTGAAAAATTGAAACTATAGACCGGTGTAAATTTGAACTTTGTAGCATACTCTTAATACCTAGGCTTAAACGTTAAAATCAATCACCCCTCGTTATGATGCATAAAAAACAATAATTTTGTGAAATTGAATTTAGAAGTGCAGTGAACACATTGTGCATGTAGACTTTTGGGTTGCATGCACCAAGTGCATGCAGGTTTTTTTCCTAAATCGAACACTGAAAGATAGATCTGAAAATAGGTCACCTAGAAGTTTTTATGCTCAATCCAAAGTTTGAGAGAATCGGATTTTTAGTTTTGAGCAGTAAACATTTATGTGTATATAACAGTGCCATAGGATTACCTGTGTATAACAAAATTTCGGATCCGGAATTTTTAAACAAAGAGTGCTTTCTTATGAGGACTCCGCATTTGAGCTTAGCATTTCACACAGTGATTAGTAATGAGCTTATATGGCAAGATTTTTAATGCCACATGCAAAACAAAACACAATTGTTTGAAAAATTGAGGGTGCCTTCATCGGGAAATCTCTGAGTCGCCTTTAATGCCTTTCTGCTGAACATTATGACAATTGCAAATACAGACTCACACGGAGTCATATCTGATAATAACTTTGACCTCCAAAAATGTTTGAAAAGGTTGATATCTGATGTAATCAGTGGGTAACCAATTCACATCAAACCATCTTGCTTCTCACCACATGGATAAACAAGAAACATGACATCATGGCCATAATTGTAAGAACATTTTGTAAGTACAGGATCCAAGTCAAAGCCATCTGGAGGTTTATGTTTTGAATCAATCCCAGAATGCATAGCACTGTGCCTATACGGTGCTGTACTAAACAACCCTGTCAGCTACTTAGGGATAAAGAGTGTTTTCAAAAGTTTAAGAACTGCAAGTATTTCATGATCAGCTAAAAATTCCCTAAGTACTAACAATTTGTGGTGTGTTTTAATTTAAAATGTTGATAAAGATTGATAAAGTCAGGTTTTTATGTGTTTAAGAATAGGATTGTTATGGGATCACATGATCATATTGAGATGAATTTCCCAAACGGTGCATGTGGGATTGACTTAATTATAAAACACCCTCTGTTCAAAGACCAACAGCTATAACATGCTCACCCGGAATAGATGCTAACTCCCGTTTCTATTTCTGGAAGAAGTTTATTTTGAAATTAAAAACAAAAAAGACTTTCAATCAAAAAAAGTTCTCATACTTCTTACCTTTCTAATGATTTCTCAATTTTTTTATCAATAGGGTACACACAAAGCAGACATTTTTTTTTAAACATATCAAGTTGTTACATTTAAAGAGAAGTGCGAAAGAAGGCGATGGTCAAACGTACTTCAAAAGATTAAATGTTCTCGCCTATCCATCTTAATGCCTAAATCTAATCGATTGGACCAAGGACTTACGCTACTTGCTGTAGAACATTACATACACCTGTCATGTTAAATCCCAGAAATATTTCAATTACCCGGTAGTCAACGGGTATTTGCACAGAGACCTTACAATATGGTCGTGACCAGACAGTGAAACATTCTCTCTGCATCACTACCGACAACGGTACGTGGACACGTTCTGACACACAAACAAGGTATGGTTGAGGTGTATTCAAAAGTGCACTTATCTAATCATTCATCAAATCATCTTTCACAGGGGAGGAACTAACGGGATATGTTAATGAGGCTAAAATAACAACATCCTTTATTGACCATAAAACATGAATCCGGTTAGCTTACCGAAAAGGGTTGATTTTGCTGGTTTTCTTTCGTTAAAAAGTCAATGTTTTCCTCTTAATTATTCACCACGAATAAAAATAAAATAAAAAATAATTATTGGTTAACGTGGAGTTCCTAACCAGCAGAGAACATTTAGAGAAAATTAATAAACTGTTTAGTAGCAGGGTGTCCCAATTACGTCCGTGGTGAAATTTCCCGACTGGCCAAGCTTGAGTCGGATGAACAGATACTTCAAGGTCCAATCGAGCGGCCCTTTGAGTTTAATTCCCAAACAATGAGCCCGTGAATCTGGGTGGTAATCGGATTTCAAAATTGAGCCATCTCCTGCTCTCATCTTCTCTGCATTTTATCGTACCAGGTTATGTCCAAAAGGTGACCATAACGCATCACTGAATGGAGACCATGGCTAGGTTCTAGACTTCAAGGAAGGCAGAAGTGAGATGGAGGGACGATATCCCAAGCGTGCTGGTCCCAAATGGATAATTCAGCACAAGACAGAACTCTTTGGCACCATGCAGCTTGGGGCGCCTCCACCCTGCAGTGGGCTGATTACGGCTTATGATGATGATGATGATGATGATGATGATTGACCAGGTTATTGGCAGGTTTGATTGTTTAAATAAACATCTGGGTTTTTAAACAGATAATTATAAACCCGGTTTTGCATTTACACTTTAACGACCTCTAAATTATTTTAAAATATTTTTTTTGCTATACGATGTGTATTGTCTGGTAAATAAAAAATGAAATCATCCTCATTATTATCTTTGCGTGTTGGCCCCAAAAAAGGGGGAGTTTTAAAAAAATAGTATGTCAAAGCTTGACACTATACTAGATCTTAAATTGATTTACCCCGGGGTAAAACAACAAACATTCGCTTCATTGGAAAAAGTTTGTGGGAAATCACTAATTATTGAGAAATACAAGGAAAGATAAATTCAAAGAAATTTGGAAGCTGTTTACAAATGGAAATGTTAAGAATAATTAATGTACAATCACAATGGAGGTGGAAAAATAAAATTCCCCTAGGGTATTATACAACAAGTGAATGTCACCAGGCCCACAACCAGGGTAGTTCTGCTGACATAACCTTTTTGGTCTTTCATTCATCTTTTAACATTTGGACCTTATCGATATCAGCTAACGTAAAGCTTATGCCGCTGTACAGGGATTTGGTATCCACAATAAGCCAACCCAAATTTAAAGTCATCTGACTAGTCAGAATTACAAACTTATCTCAAAACCAGGACTCTGTAGCAGCTTCCAATACACAGAACACGAATCCACACCTTGTTTTCATTCATCCAAACGGCGAAAAAAGACTATCGGTGATTTGCAAAAGGGAGAAAAATCAACTCAGAATTATTTACTTCCATAAAATTTTCATGATTAGTGTTGCCAGTTTTTCGGAGTGTTGAGGGGTCAAAGGTCGACACGCGTTGAGTTTGTTTGGTTCATCACCAAAAATTACGCTTCTCCACAAGCACTTTTGGGTGAAAGAAGGTAACCAAGATGACACATGTGGTTGATTGGTTTTAAGATGGCATTAGCTATTGTGGGATATCCCCCCAATCCCTGTACAGCTGCATAACCTTTACGTTAGCTGAGATACGATTAATGTCAAATGTGAAAGATGAATGAAAGACAAAAAAGTTATGCGCAGCAGACAAACAACCAGGGGAGCCCTGGGTGTGGGCAGATGCCCCCAAATTCCAAAAAGTCCCCAAAAATTGTTTTTAAGGTAAAAAAAATGTTTGGTGATTGGAGTCAGAGATGCTCCCATTCCAAAGCATTCCAAATTCCAAAAAGCCCCCCAAAAGGGTTTGTGACAATTAGCGACCCTGGTGACCCTTATGAGTTCACACCTGCAAACTTGTACTTGAGAGGTAGAGATGTGTGTCATAATTCTGCGGTTATTCCGTTCGTCATGGGCATTGTTTGTAACTACGAAAGGGGCGTACCGGATAACCGTGGTTGTTGGACCGTGTACAGGCACGTGGCGTAGGGGGGAGGGGGGTCGCGTGTCTATTTGGGTTAATCGCGATATTTCATTGTTTTTATTCTCCGTCTGACGACAGTCGTCGCTCACGCACGGACCCAGGCAAATTTGTTCGGGATCAGGTGGGTATTTACTGCTGAGTATGCAGCTAGATTTCGGCGAGAATCCAAGAATAGATTCTCGCAAATATTCTTGTAAATTGAATTTGCGTGAATCATGTTGATTAGATCCATGTATTACTAGTGCTTAGGCCCGGGGGCTTAGGCTTACACTAGTACAACGGAGTCATACTGAAATTTTTCGGGCATTTCAGACGATATTAATCCATCTTTTTGCATTTCACATTTATACGAATCACCCTCATTTCTAGTATGACGACATTACATAATTCAAATCGTGTAGCACGAATCCCGACAAGAATATTGGAAATACAGACTTAATATTTATTTTCATCGCAGAACAGAATTGCAGGAGATAAATACCACGTACAAGTAGGTGCATGATAATACTGCGGCCATTGGTTCTTTTTCTTAGTGTAATTGACCTTTCCAACGCAGCACTGCGTCCGACAAGTCCATGAGTCATATACAGTGCTTGATTTGCAACGGCTTTTCAATGCATTATGGCCTTTACGTTTCTGCCGACGACCATGCAACAAACGACGTAAAGGTTCCCTGTACTATGCTTACACAGTGTGTAGGCCTATGCTAGTGAGATCCCAGTGACACTGTCCCTGCCCGGGTCCCTGCCTTTTCGAATTGCATCTTTACTTTCGATGAGTGATATGAGTGAGTACAATGTAGTAAAGACATAAAAGTACTAACACTAAGGCCATGATAATGGAAGTTTTAGATTTGCGTTCGGACATTTTTCAAAAGGCAATGAGGCTATTCATTATTCATTATGTACATTTTTATGGGGGGGTTGACCTTTGCCGAGTTCACTGGTTTCCAGCCAGAGCTGACGATCAATCTCATCAAGAAATGTTTCATGTTCAGAGACTACATGCATGAGTCTAATTTATTGCGTAATGTGTACCTTTTCCAGCTGTTTTGAATGATTTAAAACTTGTTTTTATGTGATGTACAGCATCTTTTAAGCACTAATGAATTTTTAAAAAAGATGAAAATTTCGGCGGGCATTTTTCGGCACATGCGGGCGGCGGTCGCAAATCTAAAACTTTCATATTATTCCCATGGCCTAAGTTACTAAACAACCACCATCAAGATACGAGAATACCATGATTGAACAACCGCTAGCATATATTACAAAATACATCGAGTTACTGTAATCATGAGACGGTGGGCTGTGCTATTAGCTATATCTCGGTCTCGTATAGCCCGAGGTTGCTCTGGCTTTTCCGCTACGATAGCCCAAGGCTACTATCTTCCTAGTGTAGGAGGTAGGTACGGACTACGTGCAACGCTAACGGTGAACGCGCTAGGTCTCGTAGTGATATAAAATCGATTCTCACCTTCTCAACTTGCGGCCCTTGACTAGCTCTCCATGAATCATGATTGATGCAACCATCAGAATCAATCAACCCGTAGTAAACGAAACTTGCTAGGCAACCACCATGCTTGATGTGTAGTCATGCATCATGTATACTGCAATGGCTACTGCAACCACTTGTTCTCGCCTCGCTGTAGTAATTGGTACGCCTGCTCTTATCCTTCCTCGAAATCACCAATCTGGGCACGACGGGCAAAATGCTTTGCGTACATTTTGACAAATGGAGGGATTTTGTGGCCGTTTCCAAAATTTATTTGCATACGAATCCGTACGAGATATCAACATTACATCCGTACTTTTTTGTTAAAAAAATTCTTATTGACGGAATGTATTGGCATGAATGAAAAACGTTATGGCTGTGAGTATTTTCTTAGTAATTGGCATATGACTTCCCAAAACATACTCGCCACAAATAGATATTCACCGTGACCGCTGAAGCGTAACTGTATGCAGTAAAGACGTAACCAAATGGGTAATCCCCATGTGCCAAATGTCCACTGGACCTTGATACAGGTCAGTGAAAATTGTACCATTGGCATTGACTGTACAATGCACATAGCCAATTAGCCAGTTTCTCTCTAGTAAATGCTGGGCACAGTGCCAGTGGAGGCTGGAGGCCTTGAAAATTACTGATGCAATGCAACGAAATTTCCGTATTTGGTTGAAAATGAATGGGTAGCCAGCGTGGGTGCCTGATGTCATCCATCCAGGATTGTAGACTAGATTGTGATGACTCAGATAGACCAAAATGATCAAACGTTGTGCAACATTCAAGCATTACATATAAAATGGTTGATTTGCAAAACATTGTGATCACTGCATTGTACACTTTTCTGTTGAGACATTTCAAACCCGCCGCAGCGGAGTTGCATGAAAAGACCACCTGTCAGTTCACATGTGACAGGCCACAAAAAGAGGCGGATGGGGAGTATACATGATGTAATTGGATCAGAAACATGTACATTTACTATTGATTTTACTTAGCATAGCATGATCATAAAAAATTGATAATACTAGCAGACTAAGCCTAGGCCATGGAAAGTGTCGGATTATATGAAATATCATGTCACGGTAACCACATATACACCCATATAGCTAAAATATGAATCTTTTAACTAGCGTTAAGTAGCCAGGATGAATTCAGTTTGGCTTCCCACATCTTTCAACATGCAGTTTATTCCTGTTTTGAGGCTGCCGAATCACTGCATGACATTGACAGATTGGTGAACAGAGCCCTGCTAGCATGACTCGGTAGTTCTGGTAACCAGGAACCAGCCATTACAATCAGTCCCCAGTCACTGCAAGTCTAAAGCTGCCATTAAAATGATAATGTGTTAAGCTATGCTATGTTTAAAAATTACAATGCATGAAGCCATATTCAAGCCGAGTGAAGCCAAAGGCTGAACCTTTGTGGGCCGCATAGCTGGCAGGACCACATTGCAATCCGTTGTGCATTGTATGGTACGTGTGTGTGTATATGTGTCACTAAATGTTAAGTTTTTTATTTTTTGAAATTTTTTATTCTTTGAATATAGTTGAGCGCCAAGCCGAGAACTGCAATTCTATTTGCATGGTCTTAATACAGAGGCATAAAATTATTTCTGTTTTGGAACTGAAAGCTAAGATTATAGGCATTGAACAATGGTTGATATCCTAGTTTTACCAGCTTGTCATATATCATGTGTAAGCAAAACTGTATTACTTGTAGCCAAGTCTTTGACACAGACTAACTAGTCAACATTTTGTAGGCATACAGCTATGACAGATAACCACTGAGGTCCATATGCACACAAGTTAACCTGGTCTATTAGTCAAAATTAGTTTGCCTCAATTGATAGTATTCACACTTCCTTCGTAAGTAATTAGCAAATTTGAAGATTAATGGGCAATTTCAAATAAAATATATGTACCTTGTGTCAGGTAAAGGAAATGTTTTTTTCTGGTGGGACAAATTAAACTTAGACCACGTCTAAAGTTAGACCTGGTCTAACTCTGTTGTGCAATGCATAAATGAAGTCTTTGACAAAGATTACCAGCAGTTTGCATTTTGACAGATTGCCACTGTTATGCATCATTGGCATTTAAATTTTTGAGTGGAACTGTCATTGAAGTGACTCACAGACAATCCCAATGGCAATGCACTCTCATATTAAATTGTTCAACAGTATTGAACCAAAGAAATTGTCCTTTATGTGGGGGAAAATATCTTGAGTTTAGACCAAAGGATTCGTAAATCATTTTATGACAATTAGATTTACCCACCCGAGCAACTTTGTGGAAATACATAGTGCATTTAAAAGGCACTATCAGTGATTTTCTAAATCAGAATATCAAACACAATTTAGAACAGATTTTATTGTATGTTTGTACAAGTACGGTATGTTATTCACCACACCCAGCAATCCGTAAAA